>JZKD02S1907967.1:530125-547910 GCA_000966675.3 Picea glauca
CCAATAAAAGGGCTCAAGGAAAGGTCACAAGAGTTGAGTAAGAAAATCATTAAGAGTAGTTGTATCTGCAAAAGAATATATGAATCCCCTTACCTTTCCCATGACTGTGATCAAGATTGATTTTCACCTGATCCTGGATACTTCCCCATAAGCTTCTTGAGAAAAGAAAGGTCTCACATTAGCCTTGGAAACTCACAAACTAACCTTCAAAATGCGAATAGGTAAAAGTTTATAGTTTCTCTAACTTTCGTTGAACCGGAAGAATGTCTAGGTTAATCCTAACTTCCTTAGCCATTCTGACAGGAATAAACTTATTGGTTTCACTCAAGGAAAATCCCTGAAAAAACATCAACAAGAATTCCCTTAAGAATTTCCCTGAAGCCAAATATGTTTGAAGTCTAGAAGAGGATTAGTCCAGAGAAATTAAAGTGAGTTGACAGACCTTTGTTGTTAAATTTTAAGCAAATATTTTCTCGAGTATATCACATACTCATTGATTTCCCCCACTTCATATAATATATATATAGACAGATGGTGAAAGGAAATTCCTCTAAATGATTGCCCCCGTCTAGTCCAAAGAGATGAAAAAAGGAATTTCATAATATGATTTCCCTCATCTCAACATTTAAATGCTAGAAAACAATGGAAGTGGTGAAAGGAAATTCAATTTGGGAAATCTGATAACTTCACTGGGGTACTGAACAGGATCACTGGCAGTGAAGCAATATCTACATATCTAATAGGTTGTTATACATGAATTACAAGATGCTCTAGTAAATATTCCTCTTTCAGTTGGATCTACATTATAAGCTTATGGGATCCCCTAATTTGAAACATTGAAATTACTTTACCTTGATGCGAACAAAATCAGATAAAACCCGGTAGAATGGTTAATTTTGTTTCGATTATCTTACACAAATATGAGGTCATTTTTAGAGGAGGAAATCTATTGTGAGCCTAAACTCAAGATCACCGGATGTTTTAGTTTTGAAGAGTTTTCAAAGTTAAGGTTGAATTCTTAAAGTCTCGTTTTGAGTTTTCCCCAAAACGTGTTTCACAGAGCTGCATTAATGACTCCATTTACCCAACGAAGGCACTTGGTCTACATATTCTTCTCATCCCGCAAGGAGACGAGTTCCCTAGATGGAGTCTATGTTGAAACAAAGTTTATTTTTCTTCTTATATCCTAAAAATCAGTTTTCTTTGGTTATGGAGTTGCCCTTAGTTCTAAAAAGGAGTCAAAGTCTTTCAAGAGTTTCAGGTTTCAGGGTTGAGCTATTCACGAAGTATGATTATTAATAACAACTCCAAAGCCCCGATAACGAAGTCCCGAAAGTATTGTTTAAAAGGAATAATTAAAAACATTTAACGGTTTTCTAAACCTTTCGTATTTTCTTTTTCGGCTATCTCAACTTAAATAGTAGTTCAAAATCCCGGTGCACTTTTTATGAAATCTCTTTTTAATCGTGATTAACTAAATTTTAAACATACTTAACCAATCATTAATTAGTCGCATTTCAGAAAATCAAAGAGTCATCACTCTTTCACACTCAAAAAACCCCGAAGACCGAAATCCCGAAAGTATTAAGCGATTAAGCGTAATTAACTTAACTTTAAAACATGATTCATGATATTAAGTGACTTTTTGTGTTTCGCTATTCGGGAGTTTTCGAAGACATTCCTTTCGAAATCCCAGTTTTAAATCGTCGATGTGTGGTAGAATTTATAACAGATTAATAGAGATATTTTTAGCATAAAGTGCATATCTACAGGCGTACCATCCCCATTAAAGAATTTAATTTTTATCGCTTGTATTGGTACGTTCAATTTAAGGCAACTTATGGGTCAATAAAGGTTTGCTATTTCGAATTTCATTTTTACTTTTAGACAAGAAGCGAGTTACATTCAAAAGAGCTCATGCATTTCTTCTCTGTAACAGGTTTTCATTTTTAGCACAAATGTCATGGAACCCAGAAAAGCGCCTAAGAAGAGTAAAGAGGTCGGTGAGAGCTCAAATCCAGATGGAGATGTTATATCCGATACTACACCACATGTTGTGGATTCAATCAAGTCCTGGAGACAAATTTTCGATATCTTAGAGTATGATCTGAGGAATTGCCTTGACGATTTTAGAAACGAAAAAGATTGAAAATAAACTCAGGGACATAGCATAATTTGAGCTCCATAAGATAGCCACACGGCCACGACTCATGCAATACAATGACATGATAATCTAGGCTTTAGAAAAAACCGACATTTAGACTAGGAGCATTCTAAATCACCAAAAGGTCGTCGGCGGCTCATTCAGACCAGAGAACATCCAAGTAATGTATAAATTGTCCCCTGTCTCTAAATAGATTTTTAATGTCGAATTTGTAGAGGAATTTCAAAGAAATGAATGTACAGAATTGGATCAAACATATCTAGGTATACTCAAATATTGGTGGGGTATTCCAATGAAATTTAGTGCTGATACCCATGGCATTTATGCCACAACACTGTTAAACAAATACATGGTTTATATAGCAATGATGTTGTGTAGATTGTTTTGGAGGAAAAGTCCTACCCATTTCTTGGCGAAATGGGTGCCAATTACACATGAGGTAACTGAGGGTTTCACCTTCAACTGGGCCAAAATCTTGTCAAATAACCTAGCTAAAGAGATTAAGGATTACCAAATGGAAAAATAAAAAGGTCGACCTGTATCTTTTTATATGTCTGCATGTATTATGGATGCTATTTGTTACATGACTCCATTTCCCTTGATGAATTGGAACTAGAGCCTAGCCTGTGTTGAACCCATTCATGTTTATCACTCTAAACTATGGGAGGAGAATGTTAAAGATTTATTTTACGAAATCTTTCACTACGTAGTGATGCCTGTGCACCAAATTTTGTATGGTTATACACCCCCTCGGATTTCAGAGAAAATCATGGGAAACCTTAAGGCATTTTCCCATTAGTTCATTGAAGATAATTTCTCTTATGTCTGATTCTTCGGATGTTCAATCCCCCCTCATGCTCTCCATAAATTTCTCACTGACAGACTGGTGTGCAGAGAAGTGGCATACCATATAATAACAAGAGGCATTGGTAAAGAGTTAAAGGAATCTCAGAAGAAATTCTGGCCAGTTTTTCCTGTGCAGATTGGGAATTTTTCATTGCTTAATCTTGGCCATTCTAAAGTGGAAGCCATAACATTAGAAGACATTAAGCTGGTAGATCTTGAACTCAGAAAGAAAGACCCATACCAAATTGTGGGAAATCATCTAACTCATTGCAACATGAAAATGTTTGAGCATGAAACATCCCCTTGTGACGACATATTCAATGGAGCCAGAGCATATGAGGAGATATTAGAGAGAGTTCATGCGTTACCCCCTGACCTGCATACTAGTTTTATTGATTTCCAGAAGCATAGACGAAGTGGTTTACCAAAGATACTACAAGTATAAATGGTAACCTCTTCTCCATAAGAGGAAAGCATATCCCCAGGTTTCAACTCAAATCCTTCTGATGAGAAGACTGCAGAAGAAAATCCAAAGAAGACTGAACTATATTCACAAAAAGCAGAAGCTCCACAAATAGAGCGCCCAAGGTTGGAAACAAAATCTACACTCGAGACACCTCCAAAGTTGAGTAAAATGATTCCTCTTTCAACATCAACTATTCCTACTGATATCCCTAAAACAGTATGGGAATATCAATATACAGATTTGGGTAGCCCTATTACATCATTGACTCTTTTACAGTCAACTTTTGGGACTCCTCATATGGAAGTTATATATGTAAGTGACCTCACTCCAATATCTAGAGAAGAGATACCTTCTTCTGATTATTTTTTCATAAAGAAGAGTAAAGCAGTAGTGAAGCAAGAAATGCATTTGAGAGAAGGCACAATGGTAAAGAAACACAGAGTGCTCATAGATGGACAGAACCTAAAAGAGGAAGATTTCGCCACAGAGGTAGCAGGCTCTATGGGAGCTTTGGTGACAACCAATTTATTCATAGTTGACAATCTGGAAACAAGCTTGGAACAGAGGAATCAAATGATAGCCCAGTTGCAAAGTCAAATAAAAAATACTGAGAAAAATATCAGAGAGGAGATAAACAAAGGGATATAACAAGCTAGAGCCTTTGACAAATAGGAAATCCAACTGCTCGGGTCTAGCTTGGATGAGATGTATAAGAAGATAGAAGCAGAGCAACAAAGATTGATTTCTAAAGTAGAAGTTATTCAGAACTATTTCCAAGAAGTAAGTCAATCTTTCGATAACATTGTTTTCAAAGAAAAAGAGGCTAAAGCAGCCCAGGCTACTTTTCAAAAGCCAATTGTACTTTCGGAAAAAGAAGAGGTATCAGAAACTACAAGGCTGTATGTCGCAGAGCAGATTAGGGGTGATATCATGATTAAAGTATGGGAGGCCAATATAGCCAAAAGCAAGAAAATGGCCAAGGAAGTCAAGGATGATTGTGAAGAGACCTTTGATTTACTAGACAAAGGATCATTAGGTATTGGAGAAGACGATTTCCGTGGGATACTAGGATAGATCAATATTGTAAGACATCAATCGAAACTCAAAGAGAACTTGAATAAAATTTAGGTTGAAATTTCACAATTAAAGGAGATTGATGTTACCCAAATAGACAGGTGGCTGGTGAAGCCAAATTTAAAATTGCAATCAATTAAGTTTTTTGACAAAGAGATTGAAGACCAAGTAATGAAAATTTAGAGAAAGTTTTATCTATTCGAGGCAAAGGATATACCAGAGCCTCCTAGATCTTTTGTGCATTTTCTAGAAAAATGTATTGAATGTCTCGAACCAAAAGAACAAGATACTTAAAAGAAGAAATGAAGTATCATATTGTAGGATCATATTATCAAAATGATAGAGAAATAAAATATAACCATGCAAACAGTTCAAGTTTGCAATTTTGTAACCGTTAGCCCCTAGGAGTTAGGAAATCACCAGCCGTCAAGAATTGGTGACTTTGTATAAATGTAATTTCATAAGACTCAAAAAAGGCTTGTTTGCAGCTGATTGTATTAGAGAAGTTTTTACAATGATTAATGAGAATACAAAACGGATATTCCAGATTCTATCAACCCTGAGTTATGTGTTCCTCTTTACTTTCATTTTCAACATCTTCCCTTATATATCTTTGATGAATGTTTAACTGCAATTTAGTACAACATCTATTGTGGTTAGGAATTATTTGATTATTTAATTGTTTACAGTCTTTCCTCTGTTCTTGCTATCAGCAGGTTCAAGACCTGTAGATTATTTAGACTACTATATTTTTATGCTTCATTAGAGATCTTTGGTTTTCCTTCTTCCTTTGTTACAAAGTGAGATTCCTCCATGATTGATGCCTCACCTTGTTTAAACAACTTTATGTTTTCCTCCCGTCACTTTCATGATTTTCGAACTTGAATCAGGAACAGGAAACGACCTCTGAAACTGTTATGTTATTAATTTAAGTTTGGGAACTTTTCTTTTATAATCCAAAATAGAAATAGAAAACCTTGAAAACAAAGTAATAGATTTTTTAACCTTTGTCCCTCATGATTGTACCTGTTATAAGACAACCCAATATAGAACTTGGCCTTTCAGATCAAACTAGCATTCCTTTAAATTTATTTAACACTATCTTACAGACAACAAACACCTGAGTTGAATTAGAATGTTCATGGGTAACAATTGAACGGGATATAAGCATCCAGGAAAATTGGGCAGCTAGACAGAGATAGTTAAGAAACCAACCATAGCTTTTCTTTTTAGTAACTAATACATTTTATACGTTAACTCTCTCTACCTTTTTTGGATGCCTAGACTTTTAATTTTAAAGCCTTAAATATAAAATCTGGAACAACAATCAACAAGGGTTATTTCAAAGTGTGAGTTTAAAGATTGTCTGGAAACAAACTAAGCAATAAAGAAATGCACAAAACAAAAAAGATTACAGACTTGATCCAAACCTGAGTACATTTTGTGGTAACTGCTTGTATGGCACATTAGATGAAATATTGTTCAATTATGTTGAGTATCTTTAACATCTACATCTAGAACAATTACTATTCACCATAGTCAGAGTGATTTTTGCATGTAAACTACTTTAAAGGAAAACTCTTAACCTACAGGAAATTGTGACAACAAATGTGAATATATAGGAAATGAATATAAGTAATCAAAAATACTTCTAAAAAAATATTAAAGTACAACACATACCAGGGATGCCTCCTAGAATGTGTTTTTAAGGAAAACTCAGACTGTAGAAGAAATATTAACTCATAAAATTTAAGTCAAAGTTTCATTTGTATTAAACCTCAAGGAAATTCAACAGTTGTAATACAAGTCTTGGATCATAATCATAATATTATAACTCTCATTGAACCCTTGTATTTTTATTTGAGGATATATTTATACAAAATATTCAAGAACCATTTCCCCAATCCTATAACTAACCAATCATATCCAAGTTGGGTTTTGCAAATTAGGAAAATTGAAAATCGACCACTAGAAGAAAATATGGAAATTTTGTTATGAAGAAATGCTCATACAACCCATGTATTTAACTTTTTGGAGAATAAGTCCCGCACTCACCAAAATGAACCTATTCTTCACAAAACCCATGTCGCATAATTTTATTATTCATCCTTGTCTCTCTAGAAATCACCTTTGAGTATCACTACCCGAAAACTCTGTTTTAAAAAATGAATTATAGGAAAATCATTTAGATCTCCATTGTAGAATTTGACATATATTTTCCTTAATATTATAGATCGGTTCCTTGATCTTTTAACAAGATGATCCTTGTTCCTTTTTTTTGGCATCAAATCCCCAAATCTATGAGTGGACTGCATATTTCCTGTAATCACTGCTTGCCAATTTTGACTTGCATTGAATGTTGAGTGTTGAGTGCCATGGGAAGGGTAATATAGGTAAATCATCATCTCCTAGTATTGGTGAAGTAATTACAAGTGGAAACTCTTCCTTAGAATGAGTGAAGATATGTTAACCACCAATTCTTGTAATAATTGGTAAAACATGGTCAATTTATGTAATAATTGAAATGTAGGCGATTTTCTTGCAAATATAGATTTAATTATAATTTACAAGAAAAACTAAGAGTTTTCTTCCAAGGGAAAATGTGTTACCTTATTATTACCCATTATTCCATCAAGTAAGTGGAAAGAGACAAAAATGGAAGATGTTAAGGTAAAAATGGAGAAAAAGGGCATGTTGAAAAGATCAAAATTGGCACCCAACATCTCCCCCAGACAGAGGATATTTCATGTCCTCATGTGATCCATATGGATTTAGGTGGGCTCCCACCTATTCCAACTAACTCATTTTGACAGTTTTCCAGTTTGGCATTTTTTTCCCTAGTTTTTGGGTCCTTGACTTGTGGGGTCGTTTTGAGGCCCTAAACAATGTTTTTTAGGGCTCACCACGATCAAAATGCCCTTTAATATACAGTAGAAAAATGTGTAGTCCTTGGATAGACCTTTCCAACAAGATATCGTGCTAATAAAAAAGAGATTGTATGCAAAAGTTATGACCCTGAGAAGTTGATGTACTAACTTACCCAAACGGGGCCCACGTGACTTTTGACACTTCATCTCCTAGGGTTAGGTTTTTTTGGATGTCTAGGGTTTTTTAACATTCCTGTTTATTGTAAAAGGGCCTTCAGAGCCTCATTGTAATCATATTCTTGTGAATGAGAACAGTCATCACATATCTTCTCAGAGATAAGCCGCCACCATTCTAGCAAGCTTGTTTCCGCTGCATTTTACAGTTTCAGCTTATTTCCTTATTGAATAGAAACCAATTTTATTGTATATATGTTATTATGTTTTCAGTATATTTTTATGATAATTTGTATTCATTTCATTCTACAAATATATTTTGGATCAATGGTATCATAGCGGTCTTCTCCTTGTCATTCTTAATGCACGTCCCCAATGAGGTCAGGGTACAAAGAATTGGCTCTCGAGCTTGTTTCTCTTGAGGAAAAAATCTCTCGCACTCCCAAATGAACTCTCATGAAAGAAGAAAATAAAAACGACGATACAAGAGATCCTTAAAAATGTTTTTCAAGGAATCCCTCACGCAACAGAGGAACAAGATGATGGATAGTTTTGCACAAATCCTTCGGCGGCTACCAACAAGAGGCACAACTTCCTCAAACGAAGGCGTTGCCCCCTTCAAGGTACAAATAAACTTCGATATTCCTATATTTTAAGGTCATATAGATGCAGACACGGTAAACAAATGGTTGAATATGATAGAAGGGTATTTCTCTATCCATAACTTCACGAATAGAGAAAATATTACTTTTGTTCTCTTCAAAGCCATCCCCCATGTCAAAGATTGGTGGGAAACTTTCTGTGAGAAAAAGGAAACAGAGGAACCCTCATTATTTACATTTGTAGTCACTTGGGAATCCTTCAAGGATGCTATTAAGAAACAATACTACCTTGTTGGAAGTTATGACGACCTGTACACAAAATGGGCCACACTGTGGTAGGAAAGAGACCAAGTGGTGCCTGAGTTCACAAATATCTTCCATACCTTGCGCACTAAGTTGGGTACCAAATATTATGAGTGAAATATGGTGATCAAGTATCACGACAGTTTGCATAGATACATCCAGACCGAAATGGAGTTTCTAGACATATCATCCTTGGGCGTGGCCTACCAATATGTCGTCAAAATTGACCAAAATCTCAAACAAAAGACGCGGCAATTTGGGCCTGGGAACCCCTCACAATAAAATCTAGGAAAGGGTAACCCCAACCCGTAGAACAAAGTATAGAGCAAAGACATATAGCTTAAGGAAAACTAGTCTAGGCCGCAAGAAAAAAATGACACCGAAAAGACAAAGAAAGATATCGGGAAGTGGTGTGACTTCCATAAGAGCCCCTGGCATAACATTGTTGATTGTCGCTTGAAGAATTCGTTGGTGGTTGAGGTGAAATCCTCTGAATCAGATGTGGGTTCTGACTCTGAGTCAGAACCAGAAAGGGGGAGAAGGATCATAGACACAAAACCCAGTGCTACCGTCACTACCACCAAGATTCATCCCAATGAACCAGACGAGCCAGAGAAAGGCGAGCACCTTTTTCATTCACGCATGTGGGTGAAGGATACTCTACTACACTTCATCATTGATAGTGGTATCTAGACGAACCACATTTCAACAGAGGTTGTCAAGCAACTTTCCCTACCGACAATGTTGCACCCACAACCCTACACCATCAGATGGCTCTGCCAAGGAAGCGACATCCACATCAACCAATAATGTCGCTTGTCATATGACATCAAGCCCTTCAAATAAGAGGCATTGTGTGATGTTTCCCCTCTCTAAGTTTGTAATTTTCTTTTGGTCCAACCATATTTATGGAAAATTCATGATGTATATGAGTCTAGGCCTCATAATGTTATTATTACTTTGAACAAGAAATTGTACAAGATACTCGAGGAAGTCCCACCCAGTGATATTTCCTTAATATCTACCAAGAAATGTAGAAAGTTCATCTCTCAGAAAGGTAATTTTGTCTTCTTCGTGATTCTCTCTCAGAATGAGCGAAAAATCACAAACACATCTAGGGTCTTTGCAATCGACCTCTCCACATAGCAGAAGGAAGTGGATAAGGTTGTGGAAGAATACACATATATCTTCTCCTCACCTACCGGGGTACCAATGCACTGTTAGGTCAAGCACCCCTTCAATCTGACCCATGATGCATCGTTTCCCAATGGGTCAGTCTACTGCCTCTCTCTGTTAGAGAATGAGGAGATCAAGCGACAGATCCAAGAACTTCTGCACAAGGGGCACATCTGTCCCAACTCATCACCTTGTAGGAGCCCAATCGTGCTGGTATAGAAGAAATATGGAACTAGGAGACTCCGCATTGATTATCGAGCCCCGAATAAAATCATAGTCAGAAACCGATACCTGATTCCCTAAATCGACAACCTCCTTGTTCATATCACAGGGGACAAATACTTCAGTAAGATTGATTTGAAGTCTAACTACCACCAGGTCCCGATAGAACAAACAAATGTATGGAAGACTGCCTTCAAGTCAAAGGAAGGTCTTTTTGAATGGTTGGTCAAGACATTTGGTTTGACAAATTATCCATCCACTTTCATGAGGATGATGGTCCATGGACGATATCATGTGACCATTCACCAATAATTTTGTAGTGGTGTATCTGGATGACATCCTCATTTACAACAAGACTTGGCCAAAACACTTCCAACATAGTCAACAGGTTTTGCACACCCTGCGGCAACACCAGCTGTTAGTCTCCAATTTTGACTATATTTTTGCCTACATCATGTCATAAATACCCCCATTTTCATATCTAGTATCATTTCCTTCTGGCCTTACCATGAAACATTTGACATCCTTTTACCCTAAATGGATCTATTCAAGGTATTCCTATGATTCAAGTTATTTTTAATGTATTTTGATATTTTAAACTAATATTGATACTAACGTGACATGAGTTAGGTACTTGTTCCCTTGAAACAGACTTATCAGTACCAGGTACCATCTCACACTTAGTGGAGATGCCAAAGACTTGCACGACATGGCCAGATTAGATTGACAGTCTGATTCATATGATTGATTGAGTCATAACTCAATATGATGACTCAGAGCGAGATTGTAGAACTGTTTTATTATAATGCTTTATGATCCACACTTCTTGACACTGCGTTTCATGAAGCTGTGAAATTAGTTTTAACTGACTATGAGTCATTTTTGGATCTAAGATTCACTTAGATTAATGCACCTATGTTCAATACTATTTTGGGAGGATCTACATAAACTGAGATCGCTCTCAAGAAATGTTGGTTATGATATGTTATGTGATACGATTTATGATAATACAATTTGCTATGCATTATGTTATTCGCTGTTAAAATGATTTGAGTTTGTTTATGAATTATGGAGCATGATTTATGAAACATTTATGCATGGAATAATATGAGTAGCTCTGGTTTCCTTTTAGGGTGATTTCACCTCTTGGTTGGGCCCACCAACAGGTTCAATTCACTGTCTCTTTTCCACAGTATAGTTAGTTTATTTTTAGTTCTAGAATCTGCATGTGAGTTAGTTTTTCATTTGAAGTTACTCTACTAAATTATGGCTTAGTTATTTTATTTTAGTTCATTCCCACCTTTATATTATCTTGTAGATCGTTTAATGTTGGAATGAGTTATTTACCATTGTAGAATTTGAAGAATGAACCAAGTGCTTAATCTAGATTTGCTCTGTTTTCCAGTTTTCAGTTTGATCATGATTTAAAGATAATTTGAGTTTAGACTTACTCTGTTTTGTTAAGGATAGATAGCTTGTGGTCTGGTTAAAGGAAGCTTCTAGTACTTGTAGGGTAAAATAGGACATTTACTAGTTTCATCTTTGGTAGATTAAAAACTGCTTGATACTTAGATTAAATAAGAAGTTTCTAAAATGTTTTCTTTTTTATGGTTCAAATAGATATTTTGATTATTAGATGTTTAAAATAGGGGTAGATAGCCTTGGGTGATTTCTTTAGATTAGGAATAGAAATAAATTTGCTTAACACATAACTTTTTCCATTTGATTAAATAAATAAGATATGATTAGTTTTAAGATAATCATTAGGATTCAGTTTATAAGAGTAAGTTTATGTTTTCTTCTCAGAATAACTTTTAAGTAGGAGTTAGAATCTTACCAGCACATATAGTGTAGCAGCTCTAAGTTCACTTACCCTGGTTTAACAATTTAGTGTTTTCAGGTAATTAAAATCTTTAATACAACAGCCTGACATTTTTGGCGCCATTGTCGGGGAGCTGTTTAGAAGGTAAGTTAGATAATTGTTTTGGTTATTTTCTTAAAATGTATTTGGTTTGGTGTGGTATGTTAGCAGGTTGACGAAAGAGGAGCTGTGAAACAAAGGGTGAGAACTGACACATCCGTTATCACAGGTTCCTCTGAAACTCAATCTTAGTTTTTCTTTTATCTAGTATGTTTTCATGAGAAATAAAGATCATAGAGGTAGATTTAGGGGAAACTCAAAACGACAAAAAGAAGAAACCTTCACCCAAAAAGAAATAGAAACTGAGACTGGAACTCTGGATGAGGAAACCATAGAGAATAACATAGAACCAGGAAACACCACATACCAACAAATTCAAATTCCTGGTGATCCAAACTCGGTTGACACAGTAAATCCAGAAGAAGTGCAAGCTATTTTCAGGAACCCTGACACTATAGTTTCACAAATAACAACTACAACCGTTGAATCAAAGGTAATAGGATCCTCAAAAGAACCAATAGGAGATAGTAATTCTGTCAAAAAGAATCCAAAGAGGTGGGATTTCACACCCTCACCAAAGAAAGATCAGATTGCATATACAATTTTTGGTAATCCTTTTAACATGGCAGAAAGAGGGAGAGAATTGGATAGAAGAGAAAGAGGAGAAATTCATGTTGAAAATGAAGAATAAGAACAAGTAGAGACTGTGCTAAGACCATAAACCACCTTTGGGTTTTCTATTTTGGACTTAGTCCAGAATGTCAATATGAAAAATATCCCACCTTCAGCACTACCAACCTTTTATGGGAAAAGTAGTGAAGACCCAGATGTCTTTCTTTTTGAGTTTGATATTCTGTGCAGGAGTTATAACTATCTCCAGGATGCACATAAGTTTAAGTTGTTTCCTTCTACCCTAAAATATTCTGCATTACATTGGTTCATGAGTTTAGGAGAGTACAACATTAGATCTTGGGAAGATATGAAGGCAAAATTTTTAAAGAAGTACCAAGACTATTGTAGACCCAAGGATTCTTGAAATGATATTTTTAAAATGAAACAATGAGATGAAGAGAGCCTTGAAGATTTCTTAGAAAGATTTACATATACTCTTCAAAAATCCAATTATAATGATCTCCAAGATGAAGCAATTAAGACTCTTTTCTTAAAAGGGGTTTCAGATGAATACATTGACACTCTCAACTTAATGGCTTCAGGAGACATTTATCAAAAATACTTTGAAGCACTCAGTGAACTATGTAGAACTTACTCGAGAAGTAGGGGGAAAACGACAAAAAGTGTGAGAGAATCTGTCAACAAAAACACCAAAGTACCCACATCTGGTGGAGTTACTAGAATTGAATTGGGAAACCTATTGGAAAAATTTAAAACAAACATTTTAGGAACTATTGGCTCTCAGTTAGACACTCTAAAGATTAAGAAAAAGCAGGAAGAGGAAAACCCTGTATTAAGCATATTCTATCCAAAATGCAGAAAAAGGCATCCTTTACGAGAATGTCCTTTGGACAATGTTTATGTATGTGCAATATGTACTGAAAATCATAAAATAGAAGATTTCCCATCCTTACCAGGATTGCAAGATATATTCAAGGGAGGGGACGCTCCAGGGACTCCATCTACACCTAAGAGAACTTGGCAACCTAGGAACTCGAATATGTATCAAGAACCATCCCCACAAACTTCTGGCTACTATCCACCCTTCTCTCAACAGCAACAACATCCATGGAACTGGCCAAATTGGCCTCCAAAAAATGTCCCTGCTCAACCTTGGTACTAGGGATGGAGAGAACATAATTATGGAAATAACCAACAGCAGCACGCGGTACCAATTCCCTAGAATCCATGTACTCAGTACCCTCCAAATATGCATCAGCTATTGCCTGGATTTACTCCACCTCCTTTACCACCTATTCAACAAACTTCTCAGTAGCCTCAAAATCCACCTCGTCCCACCATATTACCCACTCAACCCATTCCAAATCCTAACAACATACCACCTCTACCACTCCATAGTGCTGATTTTCAAAACTACCCAGCTTACACCATAAAATCCATTTCCATACAAGAAATACAGTTAAGATATGGGAAAACTTTAAATAAGACTCAGCCTGTAACAAAAACAACACCAAAGGTAATTATCCAAGAACATGAAGAAGAACATGTAGATGATTTATCAAACAGGGAATCTTTGAAAGATGTCATCATTCCAAATAATAAAGTATTTGAATCACAACATAACATACAAACTCAGGTTCCTCGAACACCTCCTTTTCCTGAGAGGTTTCTCATTGAAAAACCAATTGCTCAATCTGAGTTTGACATCATGAATGAACTAAAAAATGTCTGTGTTAAGATTCCATTGTTACAAGAAATCAGAGATGTTCCAATTTACGCCAAGACCATTAAAGAACTTTGCATTAAAAAACCAGGTCAAAAACAGAAAGATCCACCCACGATACACCTAGTAGGCCAGTCATCAAATTGTATTTCTGAAGCTCCTAAAATTGTGAAGTATGCCAACCCTGGGAACCCAATAGTTTTAGTTACTATCAACGATGTTTCTATTGGTAGCACTTTAGTCGACTTAGGTGCAGCCATTAATATAATGACTATCAATATAGTTGAACTATTGCAACTAAGTCAATTCCTTCACCCTACCCCTACAGTTCTTGAACTTGCTAACATAACAACTATAAAACATGTTGGGGTCCTTGATGACATTCTTGTTACATTAGCTTCGTGGGAATATCCTATCGACTTCATGATTATTCATTCAAAGGATCCCACGAAAGGCCATCCAATCATTTTAGGGAGAACTTGGTTGGCTACAACCAATGTTTTCATAGGATGTCATGGTGGGGATATGTTCATCTCAAATGGCATTTCTTCACAAAAACTTACTCTTTTTCCACCTGCTCAACCAGTTACAGAAGAATTATGGTGGCTAAAATGTCCCTATCACAAGAATGATGAGGAAGAATCTTTATTCTCTGTTGATGAATTTCACGCACTACAAGAACCAACAGAGGATGATATTTTAAGCCAATTTCTTTCTGTGACAGAAAATGTCAAGTTTCCACAAACATATTTTCAATACGATCAAATTTTCAGAGAGGAATTTAAAGAATGAAGTGAGTCATTTTTATCGTTTTCTCCATCTATGGTTTTCACCATTGATGAGCATCCAGGGTCATATACCATTCCAGTAGAACTTAGCCTAGGAAAATGTCTATACATCAATTCTGAATTAAGTCTAAGCCAACAGGAACATTTAACAAATATTTTGAAAGAAGAGTCAGGGGCATTTACATGGTAGTACACTGATATGAGAGGAGTGCATCCTGACACCTTTATTCACCACATATATATCCAACCAAAGATAAACCCAATAAGAAAACCACAAAGGCATATGAATCCAATCCTAAAAGATTTTGTGAAAGAAGAGTTACAAAAATTATTAAACGTATGATTCATTTATCCAACTTCTGACAGCAAGTGGGTTTCACCTCTTGTTGTGGTACCTAAGAAAATGACAGGGAAATGGAGAATGTGTGTAGAATTTAGGGAGTTGAACAAGGAAACCCTGAAGGACTAATTTCCCTTTCCTTTTATAGATCAGGTCTTGGATACCTTGGCTGGAAAAATATACTTTTCCTTTCTCGATGGATATAGTGGATACAATCAGATTCAAATTGCTCCTAAAGACCAGGACAAAACAACATTTACATGTCCTTGGGGAAATTATTCTTATAAAGTGATACCTTTTGGACTATGCAATGCTCCTGCTACATTTCAGAGAGCAGTCCTTGGGATTTTTGCTGACTTAATTCATGATTGTGTGGAAGTGTACATGGACGATTTTACTGTTTATGGTAATACTTTCGAAGAAGCCTTAAATAATCTTGAGAAAGTCTTGACTCGCTATCAGGAATCAAATTTATCCCTTAGTCACGAAAAATGTAAAATGCTATTAACTGAGGGAATAGCGTTGGGTCATCATTTGTCTGTAGAAGGAATTAAAGTTGATCTAGCTAAAATTGAAGTTATAGTTAAAATTTCCTCTCCAAAAACCCAAAAAGATGTGCGAAGTTTTTTGGGACATGCTGGATATTATCGTCAATTTATTGAAAACTTTACAAAGATAGCCAGCCCCATGTTTAAGCTGTTAGCAAAGGATGTAAAATTTTGTTGGGATAACAATTGTCAGAATGCTTTTGAAAATTTGGAAGCAAAATTGTCCATGGAACCTATTCTAAGAGGACAAAATTGGTCTCTTCCTTTCCATATTTCAACTAATGCCTCAGACACTTCTTTAGGAGGAGTTCTTGGACAAAAGGAAAACCAACAAAACTATGAAATTTACTTTACCAGCAAAAATCTTACCCCTCCTGAATTGAACTACACTGTAACAGAGAAGGAATTTTTTGTTGTAGTTCATGTCATTAACAAATTCCGTCATTACATCACTAGATATGAGGTTTTTGTACATACTGACCATTCTGCTATTAGATTTTTGATGAACAAACCAGTTACTACCGGAAGAATCACATGATGGCTTTTTCTACTTCAAGAATTTAACATCACTATAGTTGATCGGTCGGGAAAAGAAAATGTAGGTGCGGATTTTCTATCTCGTATTCCTCAAGACAGTACTGACATTCCAGTGAATGATAATTTCCTTGATGAACATCTATTTGCAGCATCTGTTAAAACCCCTTGGTTTGTAGATACGACAAATTACTTAGCTACAGGGAGACTGCCAGCTCATTTGTCATCACCACAAAAGAAAATAATTGTCCAACAAATTGCTTATTACTCTTGGGTAGGAAATGATCTTTTCTATACAAGTCCTAGTATGCTCATTAGGAGATGCATTCAAGAAGATGAGATTCCCGATATCCTTCAGGCCTGTCATGATGGGCCATGTGGAGGACATTTCTCTGATAAGAGAACGACATATAAAGTCTTACAACTAGGATATTATTGGCCGACATTGTTTAACGATGAAAAAAAATATTTAAGAAGTTGTGATAGTTTTCAGAGGATGGGAAGACCTACCGTAGCAGACGAGATGCCCTTACAACCGCAGGTTGTGATTGAACCATTTGATAAATGGGCACTTGATTTTGTAGGACCAATTTCCCCAATGTCGAGGAAGAAGAAGTACATCTTGGTTTGTACAGATTTTGTAACCAAGTGGGTAGAGGCAAAATCCTTATATCAAGCAACTGAGAAATTAGTGGTTGAATTTATTTATGAAGATATCTTTACCCGCTTTGGTGTTCCACGAGAGATTGTTACTGATCAAGATGCTCAATTCAATTCTAAGTTGATGAAGGAACTCATAGATAAATATGGGATAAAACACTGTAAGTCTTCCCCATACCATCCACAATCCAATGGATAAGTGGAATCCACGAATAAAGTTCTAGAAGCTATTTTGACCAAGACAATACATTTACATCACAAAGATTGGGCGGATAGACTTCCAGAGGCTTTGTGGGCATACCGGACTACGTGGAGAAATACCTCTGATCATACCCCTTATGAATTGGTATTTGGCAAGAAAATTCTCCTTCCCATAGAATTTCAGATTCATACCTTTTGCATAGAAGAAGAATTGGGTTTGAATTTGGATGAGGCACAGAAACAGAGAGTTATGCAATTAAATGAATTGGGAGAAATTAGGCAAGATGCTCTTCAAAGAACTATCCTTGTACAAAATCAATGTAGCAAATGGCATGATAAATACATTAAGAAAAAGCATTTTCAACTAGGGGATTGGTCATTGCTCTTTGATTCCAAATATAAAACTTTCAAAGGAAAAATTATGACAAGATGGTTGGGACCTTATGAAGTGGAAACTGTTTTTGATAATGGATTTGTTAGAATCAAGACCATAGATGACTCTCAAAATTCCTTTGTAGTAAATGGACATCGATTAAAAGTGTA
>JZKD02S1907967.1:547960-573696 GCA_000966675.3 Picea glauca
TATATATATATATATATAAACACATTTTTTTGTATATGTTGACATATTGTTTTTAGTTTTACAAGATTTGTTTTAAAGAAAGTACATAATTGAACTTCATCACTTTTTCGCAACAGGTAAGAAGGTAAGATAATTTTATTTTATGAAATTTTCTTATCACTATACACTGTCTTGTTTTGAAAATTAATAAATTTGAGCTTGTTTGCTCCCTTTGAATTGCTCATTAAAATATGAAAGGGGCATTTATCAGGGATAGGATTATTCTTTACCAGGCCTGATAAATTATGATGGGAAAGAAACCCCCCTAAAGTTTTCTTTTAGCATTTTCTCAGACTCTCAAAACATGAGAAAGAAATGAGAATATACTAACTCGGGCTCATAAAATCCACAAGTAAGTGATTACTGTTCCAAAAATTATTCTCTGCAAGATTTCTATCTGCACTCACGTTGGATGATGTGGGATACGTTAAGGTCCACCTTCCAACAAGTCTCACTCCATCGACACCAACACCTTATCTGGAGTAGAGATTAGATACTACTTAGTACCCTGGGATCTGCATGCCTCAATGGAATATTTCCTTGCTAACAACCATGGGAATACATCAATGTCTCTTGGTTGATATATCCTACAGGTGACTCGACACCAAGACCTTTATTCGTACCTGTTAGGATGTACTATAGGTACCTTGAGGCCCATTGACATCACTGGTGGGTCATCTCTCATTGGTTAACGACATTCATGAATGGACGGTAATCCAATATTTTTGTGTTCGAATCCATAAAATTTATTCACACAAATAAGAATTTCACCATGGGTTAAAGCTTTGAAGTTGTTGAAGACATAATTTTAATTGGCTCCTTTCAGGAATGAACAGAAGACAGGTTCAGGGATAGCCATCAGATAATTTTCTTTTATAAACAGGAAGTCTTTTTCTCAGCAAGTTATTATTGGTTCAAGTTTCTCTGTAGATTTCAGTTTGTTTCATCAGTACCAGTCGGTGCCAAACATAATCCATCAGTCATAGTGGTTATCAGCAGTACAAATTCCAGTTACAACTTTGGCGCTCTCTAGATTCAGAATTGACTTCAAAATCTTTGCAGTAAGAAAATAATGGATAACAGGAGTAGGTAATCGAACTCAGGTATACTTAGTTTCATGTTAGTTTAATTTATTAAATTACACATTAATAACTTGAACTAGGACTACCTCGATACTCCATGACATTTCATTATCCCTATACTATGTACTTAAAAGGCTGAGTTCAATCCTTCTTGACATTTCGTATCATGGAAAATGAACTGCATTATTATGGTTGAATTCGACACGACTCATATGAAATGATATTTTGAAAAGGTGTACAACCATCATCATTCCTTCACACATTATTGATCCCCACTACATTTCAAATGTCCTTCTATAATTCCTCTCACGACCTACTTCACACATCATACTCTATTCCTCTGTTTCCCCCATCTAATTCCATTGCTCACCTGTGATCCTTTCCTGTTATACTGGGTGGAATTATGGTGGCGAATCGTCATGAACCTGAGACTTATGCAGATTTGGAGGCTCTTCCTGAGTATGAATCCACCAAACACATTTTTCAGAAAGTTGGATGGGAGTCATTCTTTAAGAAATTTGATGGGTATGATGATACGATTACACTTCAATTCACTCTGCACTTTCATGGTGGACTAGCTAAAGTGGGCGAGCTGGAATTTGAAGTCATAGAGAAGTTCATTTCCAAAGAAATTCA
The DNA here is from genome assembly GCA_000966675.3 of Picea glauca. NCBI lineage: Eukaryota > Viridiplantae > Streptophyta > Pinopsida > Pinales > Pinaceae > Picea > Picea glauca. The sequence goes on from JZKD02S1907967.1 coordinate 549,718, forward strand.
ATTACCCAACACTAGTCATAAATGGACGAAGGGGCAGACAGTCGACAAAAAGATCTGCATGCAGCTCCTACAACCCCAGTATCGAAAATTACAATGGTCAGAAGGCACATCAAGGTCGTGGTTGGAACCAAAATGGGCTCAGTTGCTATCTATACTTCAACGCTACCTCACTTGCGAAGGTTGTTACATGATCGTGTTTCCATGTCATGATCGACTCCTACTGCATTTCAAAGGTAACCATTTGGTGAAAATCCCCTATTTTCTGTTGAAGAGTTTGAAGAAAATGGCAGAACAAGTTCGCAAAGCCAAAGATTTTAGAGGGAGTCTATTTCATTTTGGTCTTGTCAAAATTTTGGTTAAGTGTGCGTTATCCCACAAACATGAATCTTGGTATATGTTCGTTGTAAGAACCCTAGCTTCTGAAAAATCTAAAGATAAAAATATTGAGTCCACTCCTCCACAAAAGAAGTCGAACTCTAAGAAAAAGGTTGTTAAAACCCTGGCCAAAATCTGTGATGACCCTAAGAATACACCAGACTGCACAATTGAGGCTAGTGATGATAATCATGGCACAAAACATTCATTTGATGTCCATGGTTTTGATGGTGTGGAAAATAACCATGAAAGAGTGGAAAACATTGTCCCTACAGATGCAAATGTTGAAATTCCGATTTCTCCTCCAACTGCTAAAAATATTATTGATGTGGAACAACTTGAGGAGTTAATCGACAAACCTAGAAGAAATCCCAAACGTAAATGCACACACACACTTTCAGATATGGATAACTCCATTCCTAGTTACCCATTACAGGAAACATTAAAAAGTATGGATGATCATGAGGAGGCTCCAAAGTCTTCTGAGATGACATGGACTCTCTCCCAATTGATTCGAAAAGTTCGTAAAGTCAATTAACAAGATAATGTGCCCAAAGAAATTGAGCGGGACAAGCCAATTCAAATGCCAGTTGATACCCCTTTTCAGGTGTATGAGGATTTCACTCATGAACTCAGTCCAGTCGAAAACCCTATTCAAGTATATGACGAGTTTGCTCATGAACCCAGTCCAGTCGACACCCCTGTTCAAGTATATGACGAGTTTACTCATGAATCTAGTCCAATCGACACCCCTGTTCAAAGACCAGATGAGTTCACTCATGTGTCCAACCCTCAAACACAACAAGGTCATGGTAAAACATTTGAATCTTACTGTGAAATCTCTTCCAGTAGATCTTTGCGACCAATGGTTGTCAAATTGGAAAACAGGAATCACAGGTTAAAAGAGAAGTTACATGAATATACCATACTGGACCGAGACATCAAAACAGAAAATGAACTGATGAAACTCAGGCAAGCTCACTTCTTGTCAAATATTGAATGGTTAAAATGAAAAAATAAAGGTCTTTTTCAGAAGAATAGGAGACTGCAGAAGATTGCCAGGAATCACATCACCATTAATCGAGTTCTTAAGAAGGAAATCAGAAACATGAAGAAACATGAGAAATTGAAAATGTTGGTTACAGCTGCTGCAACACTCTGATGAATCTCAGTTTTTGACTTTTTGTTGTCTGAGGACAGGCAAAGACTTCTTCTTGGGGGAATGTTAGTCTCCAATTTTGACTATATTTTTTCCTACATCATGTTAGATATACCCCCATTTTCATATCTAGTATCATTTCCTTCTAGCCTTACCATGACACATTTGACATCCTTTTACCCTAAATGGAGCTATTCAAGGTATTCCTATGATTCAAGTTATTTTTAATGTATTTTGATATTTTAAACTAATATTGATACTAACGTGACATGAGTTAGGTACTTGTTCCCTTGAAATAAACTTATCAGCACCAGGTACCGGCTCACACTTAGTGGAGATGCCAAAGAATTGCACGACATGGCCAGATTGGATTGACAATCCGATTCATATGATTGATTGAGTCATAACTCAATATGATGACTCAAAGTGAGATTGCAGAACTGTTTTATTATAATGCTTTATGATCCACGCTTCTTGACACTGCGTGCCATGAAGCTGTGAAATTAGTTTTAACTGACTATGAGTCATTTTCGGATCCAATATTCACTTAGATTAATGCACCTATGTTCAAGACTATTTTGGGAGAATCTACATAAACTGAGATCACTCTCAAGAAACGTTGGTTATGATATGTTATGTGATACGATTTATGATAATACAATTTGCTATGCGTTATGCTATTTGCTGTTAAAATGATTTGAGTTTGTTTATGAATTATGGAGCGTGAGTTATGAAACAGTTATGCATGGAATAATCTGAGTAGCTCTGGTTTCGTTTTAGGGCGATTTCACCTCTTGGTTGGGCCCACCAACAGGTTCAATTCACTGTCTCTTTTCCACAGTATAGTTAGTTTATTTTTAGTTCTAGAATCTACATGTGAGTTAGTTTTTCATTTGAAGTTACTCTGCTAAATTCTAGCTTAGTTATTTTCTGTTAGTTCGTTCCCAGCTTGATATTATCTTGTAGATCGTTGAATGTTGGAATGAGTTATTTACCATTGCAGAATTTGAAGAATGAACCAAGTGCTTAATCTAGATTTGCTTTGTTTTCCAGTTTTCAGTTTGATCGTGATTTAAAGATAATTTGAGTTTAGACTTACTCTGTTTTGTTAAGGATAACTAGCTTGTGGTTTGGTTAAAGGAAGATTCCAGTACTTGTAGGGTAAAATAGGACATTTACTAGTTTCATATTTAGTAGATTCAGAACTGCTTGATACTTAGATTAAATAAGAAGTTTCTAAAATGTTTTCTCTTTTATGGTTCAGATAGATATTTTGAAGATTAGATTTTTAAAATAGGGGTAGATAGCCTTGGGTGATTTCTTTAGATTAGGAATAGAAATACATTTGCTTAACGCAGAACTGTTTCCATTTGATTAAATAGATAAGATATGATTAGTTTTAAGATAATCATTAGGATTCAGTTTATAAGAGTAAGTTTATGTTTTCTTCTCAGAATAACTTTTAAGTAGGAGTTAGAATCTTACTAGCACATATAGTGTAGCAGCTCTAAGTTCACTTACCCTGGTTTGAAAATTTAGTGTTTTTAGGTAATTAAAATCTTTAATACAACAACCTAACACCAGCGCTACACCAACTTGGAAAAATTCTCCTTCGTCATGGACCAGATTAATTACCTAGACTACATTGTTGATCAGCATGGCATACATGTGGATACATCCAAAATCCAAGTCATTTGTGACTGGCCAACCCCAACCACACTCGCTGAGCTTCAAAGCTTCTTGGGCCTTACCAGTTTCTACTGCAGGTTTGTGTTTGGATTCTCCCATATTGCATGGGCCCTCAGCCAAGTAACCAAGTGTGGTGGTAAGAAGAAATTTGTGTGGGGACAGTCCCAATAATAAGCGTTCAATGATTTGAAGCAATGCTTGTGCTCATCTCCAGTACTTTCACTACTAGACCTGCAACAACCCTTTGAGATTGAGACAGATGCTTCAGACTATGTTGTGGGAATCGTTCTCACTCAGAATGACGACCCCGTAGCCTACTATAGTGAGACACTATCAGATGATGCCTATAAGTACCCTACTTCAGATAAAGAAAATTACTCCATTGCCCAAGCCTGCCACCAGTGGAGACATTACATTCTTGGGAAGGAGAAATTCATCCACACTGATCATAATCCACTGAATTTCATGCAGACACAAGGAAAATTGAAGAATGACCACCATCAGAAGTGGTCCATGTACTTGATTTCCAACCGCATAGTTGATTGCCTCAATAGACTACCAGTCACAACACTCACCAAGGTGCTAGACTCTTGCGTCCATGAGACCTTTGGATGGACTAAACTCTATGAAACATACCCAAACTTCACCACCACCTACCAAATGTTGGGCGCAAACATAGTTGTTGCTAATTTCCATCTTCAGGACGGGTTGTTGAGCCTTCTGGGCCATATATCCATTGCATCAAGAGAGTGAGAAAATATGATTTGGTAATCCCACTACAGTTGGGTGATAGGACACTTTGATGTTGAAAATACAATGGCAATGCTGCAAAAACATTTCTACTAGCCAAAACTTCGATAGGAGGTCAACAAGTATATCAGGTCCTACACAGGCTACGTGATTTCCAAACCAAACACTAATAAATAGGGCCTATACAACCCTCTTCCTACTCCTAACATGCCACAGGAATCCATCTCAATGGACTGCATGTCAGGCCTTCCATCCACCAAGCGGGGCAATGACTATGTTTTTGTGGTTGTGGATAGATTTTCTAAGATGGTGATTCTGGAATCCTATAAGAAGAGCATCACAACAGAGGCCACTGCAAATATCTTCTTTGAATGATTCTAGGTACATTTTGGAATCCCACAAACCATTGTCTCAAATCGGGACAGTTGATTTCTCAGCACATTTTGGTCAAGCCTCTGGTCACTGCTGGACACCAAGCTCACCAAATCCACGGCCTTCCACCCCCAGACATATGGCCAAACCAAGGTTGTAAATAGAATGATCATGCATATCCTGTGCATGTATAATTCCAAGAACTCTCACACAAGGGATGAGATTCTCCTCTATGTTCATCATAGCGACAACCGAGCCCTGCATAGCTCAATCGACCACAACCTATTTTTGGTGGGGTTGGGATTCCAACCATTGGGTCCCAGAGATGTTTCACTACCCCTTGAGGTCACCTCGGTTGATTCATATCCTACTCCAATTGAAGTTGACAAAGCCACTTGTTTCATTGAGTGGATCTAGCACATCCGCCAACATGTTCAGTATATCCTACAGAAGTCCAATGACAAGTACAAGGAGTGTCATGATCAACACTGGGTGCCACATAAGTTTCAGGTGGGCGACAAAGTTTGTTTGCACTTGCAGAAAGAGTGCCTTACAAGACCCCATTGGAAGCTTCACCCTCTCCATTATTGTTCATACACCATCACCAAGGTTTTGGGTGATAATTCTTTCGAACTCAATGTTCCTCCTTTCCTTGGCTTTCACCCAGTGTCCAACATGGATATCCTTTGACCATATTTCCCACCATTATTGGACACCTCAGAGATAGAAAAACAATTGACACCAAAAGAGCTCAATCCTGACTGCATACAATAGGAATCCAGTGATCAGATTGTAGACAAACATATCAAGGGCACTCACCAACAAAGGATCCAACCTTATCGATTTGTCAAAGCAGGGCAACTCCTACACCAAGGGAAGTGGCTCACCTGGGGCCAAATTCAGCAGAAATTTCCTCATATGATGGGGGAAATCAACACAATGGAGGCCATTGATTCCTAAGGGGGGAGGATTGATACAGATGGATTTTTGTGTCCTCCCACCTATTCAAACTAGCTCATTTTTTATTTTTCCATTTTGGAAGTTCTTTCCCTAGTTTCGGGTCCCTGACTTGCGGGGCCATTTTGAGGCTCTAAACAACATTTTTTAGGGCTCGCCACAATCAAAATGGCCTATAATAGATAGAAAAAAAATGTGTATTCCTCAAATAGACCTTTCCAATGGGCTATCGTGTGCCTAAAACAGAGATCATATGCAAACGTTATGACCCCGGGAAGTTGATGTACTAACTTACCCAAATGTGGCCCACATGACTTTTGGCGCTTCATCTCCTAGGGTTAGGTTTTTTTGGATGTCTAAGGTTTTTTGACATTCATATTTATTGTAAAAAGGCCTTCAAAGCCTCATTGTAATCATCTTCTTTTGAATGAGTGCAACCATCACATCTCTTCTCAGAGATAAGTCGTGGCCATTCTAGTAAGCTTGTTTCCGCTGCATTTTACAGTTTCAGCTTATTTCCTTATTAAATAGAAAATGGTTTTACTGTATATCTGTTATTCTGTGTCAAGAATATTTTGATAATAATCTGTATTCATTTCATTTTGCAAATATATTCTGGATCATCATGAAATTAGATCTAAGACAAAGCAAGTTCACTCACCCTCAACACTTCATGGTCTTTCACTCCTAGTTGCTGCTATAATCCATATAAGACTTTGATATGGTATTACTTTTATAATCAGAAGAGAGAAATCTTCAAAAGAATCAGATAATGAAATTTATATGAATAATGAATTTGGACTACAGGGTATAAGACCTGTCCATCATAGAATCTCATCAACATCAGTAAATTGTATCAGCTCCAAAAATATAATATCTTTCACTGTGAAGGATTACGCATGTAAAAACTTGTTATGACAAAGTCACCCAAATTCCCGGAACCAAATTTTTGTAGCAGTCTTTTCTAGCCATTATCTCACAAACCGTAAATCATTTTCCTATGAAATTTGGTGAGGTTGTTGGTATCACCCCTATGCTTTTGCTCACCAAAATCACACCCAAAAGATGCACAAATTTTGAGAAAAATGAAAAATGGTTGAAGGTGACTGTGGACAATTTCTTGAAAAATATAAATTGGATTTGCTTGAAATTTGTTGTGTTTATTCATCATATCTTGATACATTCATGGTCCAAATTTCATGGTCAACGGGTTCACAGTTTAGAAGATATCGGTAAATGAATTTCTGCTTTTTTTCTTATGGAAAAATGACAATTTTCAATGCATGCTACAAGTTTTCTGTGTGAAAAAGAAAATCCACACAGTTAAATTTTCCTTGCTTATTTTGGATTAATAATCTCTTCAGGTAATCAAATAATAACTATTGATATTCATGTGCATCATGTTTCTCTGTCAAAACAAGTTTCCCACTGTGAAATTTTTCCATGATAAATTACATAGAACATAATTGAAGTGAGAGTTGTAGGTTAGGAATGTAGGTGAGGAATGTACATAGTTTATCATTGATGATGTAAAAGAGAGTGATTTCACTTATCATACCTAAGCACAAATAGTTTCAAGAATGTATTAAAAAAAAATGTTACGATCCCTTTCTCTTTGTGGCTTGTACCCATTTATTTTTGGCTTCCATTAATAGTTTGAAAATGTTTATTTCAATGAAAATTGTTTATGAAATAGAGTCCAAGAATTTCCCCATGAGTTTTCTGGTCCAGTGCTATAGACATGTATCTTGAAGTCAAGTCATTCCATGTGTGAAATATTTCCTTTTTTTCTCAAGATCATCACTCTGATAGTTCATTAAAGAGAGTTCCTTCATATTTTTCCTTCACATGTTAAGTATTTCTGAATGAAGAAATCAAAATCTTTCTAGGAGTCATCAAGCCAGGTCTTCAATACACCCTTAGTCTCGTTTGGATTCTACTGCGATTTAAAAAAAAATATTATTGTCCACCCTTTTTCCTTTTAATATCTAACTTTTGAACTAATTTTCCCCTTTTCTCTCCAACCCTGCAACGAGAGCCATCAATTCTTCTCTCACTGTAATTTTGATGTCCCTAATGCGTATTTTTCTTCCACCAAACGTTTATGCAAATACTCTTGTCACAACAACATTGTGACCCTAAAAAATTTCAAACAACTGCAATAACCCTACCTTTTGAAATATAACCCTGCAAGTAGGAAACTATGTTTCCATATCCCTTGTCTATAAAATCTTCCAGGTGCCAAGTTTGATTCTCTTCAACAAGTGAGGTAAAAGGGAGATAGGAGTGAAGATCAAGTGGGGATTACGATGAGGAAGAGGTTAGAAAGTGGTGATGGAATATGCAGAGGTTATGAAGTGTTGATAACCCCTTTTAATTCAAGAATTCAAACATTTGGAAATGTCATATCAGAGTCATGGTTAATGATATCCTTCTATTGTATTGATGAAATTCCATATGAGAATGAATATCTATAAATGATGTTGAATATTCGTCAGATAGGGTTATGGTAATCGATGTTTTATTTAATTACTATGACCGAAAGATGGGAAATCATATGACAAATCATGAATAGGTTTATGGAATATGATTATCACATAATTATAATTCCATTTGATTTTGTCTTGACTTGTTCATGACTGCAGAGGGGACAATAAGAATGATTTTAGAGATGATTTTAGAAAATCATGGAATGATCAAGGTAACCAGGAATAGTTGTTAGGATACCTTATGATATATGGAAAATGACATATACATATAAGTTGTATTGAAAATTAACTCTAGTTTAACAAGTGAATAATAATAAAAACTATTACATGCTAGTTATTATTATCAGGAAATACCAACTCTGTAACCTGGTTCCAATTTGAAGATTCTACATATTTGAACCAGTGGTTATTTTGATCTGACCTTGATTACTGGAATATTATTTGATTCCATAAAATGACTGTGTTTTTTTCTGAAGTGCATGAAGTCCTTTAATTACATAAATTTAACAGTGCTCCTGTGCAATAGTGAAATACAATTACGATGTTTCTTATTGAAGAAAGAAAAAGAGTATGATACTGTTGCAAAAATTGAAACTTGCTATGACCATTGATCATTGGAAGAGTGACTAATTTACATTGACTACTGTCTGAGAATCTGCAGGAAATTTTTACAATGCTGAAATGGTGAAATATTTCAGCCAATTACCTAGTTTTCAAGCAAAGCTCACATTTAGATGCTCTAGGAATCCTGGTTTTCACTTTATGAACAATATTTTATCTTTTATTTATTTATTTTTCTACACTATCCTATTCTTCTTGAAAAATATAAACCTATTTCAAGTGTAGGAATACTTCCAATGAATCCATTCACTCAACAAGATCTTTGTTAAACTCACATCTAAGTATGAAAAGTGTACCTTAATAAATACTAGAATATGAGAGTTCAACTGCTTTTGTAGAGATGGTGCCAAGAATTGTTGAGATATGGAGTGATGAAGAGTAGTGACTGATTGAAACCAAACTTCAGTGCAATCCTTGTTTCCTTTATTTCCTGTAGTTTTCATGTCATGAAGTTCTTTAGAAAATTGATCATCATATTCCTGAATACACAAGGGATCTAGTGATAGGAATCCAAGAAACTCTTCAATTTTTGGCTCTAGTATCTTCTCCTCTTCAAAGATTATCCATGACTCGTTGATCTTCACTACAAATTGATGATCAAAGAGAGATTATAGTTCTTCTTCTTGATATTTCCCATGGATCCTTTGCTCCTCTTTGACTCCTTGAGATGTAGATATATTTCTAATTGCAGTCAAAATTTGTTCTTACTGAGATGCATGTATGGTTCCAATGGTTGTCATGTTTTGAGAGATCTCTTCAAGTAACATTTCCTCTTTTGCTCAATGAATTCCATATAATTCTTAAGTTCTTATGGTTGTTCTAGAGGTAATTCTTATGAATGGATTAGTATATCATTTTTTATTTATAAAAACAATGACTTCTCTACCTTAAAGAAATAAATGAAATCAGAAACAAACACACCAAACCAAACAAAATTAAAGCAAAATCTGATCATGTAATCAAATTCCCTCATGCTAGTAAGACCCTGTTGTTACTAAGTTTCCTGTTGACATGAGTTAGCTTTCTTTCCATGAATAAAGAGCTCACATAAAAAGAAACACACTTATAATTCCAACATGACGAGGGCTTGGAGATACCCACTAAAGTGGATGCGCAAGTTCTTACCTCTTTTATTGTGATTTGTCCTCCTCTAAGTCATAAATATTGGCGAAACAAAGAAAATACAAACAATAATTTGATAGCAGAAAATGAAAATCAAGGAAACAAAAAAAATCTTGCAATTTCAAGAGTAATTCCTTTAGTTCCTCCCCGACAATGGTGCCAAAATGTTAGGTTGATCTAGTGGTATATATTCCTCAACATTTAATTATCAATATAGGTAGGTAAACTCATGAGACACAAGAATAATATGTGTAGAACTAGTCTTGAAATTGCCTATGAATTCCTTCTAAAACCAAAACAATAAAATGGCAGACTCACAAACAAAAATGGTTCTCTTGGCCACGATCACTTAGATTTAACTGTCAATGGTAGGAACTTAGATTACAAGTAAATATTTCACTCTTAAAGTATTCCTACTTGCAAACACACTCTGTTTAGTCAACCGGTCTTTAATACCAACAAGGGTTATCTCAAAGTGTGAGTTAAAAGATTGACTGGAAACAAACTAAGCAATAAAGAAATGCACAAAAAAAAAAGATCACAGACTTGATCCAATTCTGAGTACATTTTGTGGTAAGTATTTGTATGGAACATTAGATGAAATATTGTTCAATTATGTTGAGTATCTTTAACTTCTACATTTGGAACAATTATTATTCACCATACTCATAGTGGTTGTTGCATGTAAATTACTTTAAAGTAAAACTCTTAACCTACAAGAAATTGTGACAACAAATGTGAATCTACAGGAAATGAATGTAAGTAAAGAAAAATACTTCTAAAACAACTATGAAATTACAACACATACCAGCGGGCCCTCCTGGAATGTGTTGTTAAGGAAAACGAAGATTGTAACAGAAATATTAACTCATAAAATTTAAGTCAAAACTTCATTTGTATTAAACCTCAGGGAAATTCAGTAGTTGTAATAAAATTCTTGGATCATAATAATAATATTATCACTCTCCTTGAACCCTTGTACTATTATTTTAGGACATATTTATACTAAATATTCAGTAACCAATTCCCCAATCCTAGAGCTAACCAATCAAATCCAAGCTAGGTTTTACAAATTAGGAAAATTGAAAATTGACCGCTACAGGAAAATTTGGAAATTCTATTATGAAGAAATGATCGTACAACCTAGGTCTTTCAATTTTTGGGGAATATGCCTCATGTTTCTCCTAAATTAGCTTGTTCTTCACAAAACCCATGTTGCAAAATTTTATGATTCGTCCTTGTCGCTCCATAAAAAAGCCTCTCAGTATCACTGCTCGAAAACTCTGTTTTCAAAAACAAATTACAGGAAAATCATTTAGATCTCCATTGTAGTGTTTGAAATAGATTTTTACTTGATCTTCTATATTGTTTACCTGGTATTCTAACAAGCTGATCCTTGTTCTTTTCTTCTAGCATTGAATCCCCAAATCTATGAGTGGACTGCGTATTTACTGTAATAATTGTCTGACGGTTTTGACTTGCATTGATTGTCGAGTGTTGAGTGCCATGGGAATGATAAGATAGGTAAATCTCCCTCTCCTAGTATTGGTTAAGTACCTACAAGTGGAAAATATTCCTTAGAATGAGTGAAGATATTCTAACCACCAATTCCTATAATAACTGGTAAAACAAGGTCAATTTCTATAATAACTGAAATGTAGGAGATTTTCTTGCAAAAATAAATTTAATTATAATTTACAAGAAAAACTAAGAGTTTTCATCTAAGGGACAACTTATTACCTTATTATTACCCATTATTCCATCAAGTAAGTGGAAAGAGACAAAAATGGAAGATGTTAAGGTAAAAATGCCGGAAAAAAGGATTGTTGAAAAGATCAAAATTGGCACCCAATGCTCTATTCGGATATGGGGTCAACCTAATACTTCTTGAGGTTTGATACCTACATCAAGTCTTCATATTATAGGAAACCCTAAGGTGTAACAAGTAAATTCCCCCGAGAGACACTTATGTTTTCCAAGATCTAGGTGGTGAAAAGAGTGTATGACTAGCCCTTCAAGTACCAATGAGTAGCTTCTACTCTATCCTAAGGTAAGAGATAGAAATCAACTTAATATTTGCTAGAATCAATACCCTAGATATAAACATAAAAGTATAAGGATTATAAGGAAGTTACCTTTTCCTATGAAGCTCCTCCACTTGTAGAAATTTATTTCTCTTGTGGCTCCTTGCTAGCTTCTCCATCCACCTTCATCTATTGTATGAAAACACTCTTTCTAGACTCCTCACAAATGAATTCTCAACAAAAATACTAATGTGAACTAATAACACCAATAAAAATAAGCTAACATATTTCTCATATTCTCTAACTCTAAATGAAAAGTGAGGAGGTTCCCTCCTTATATAGATAAATAGATGCTCAACACAATGGGTAGAAAACCATGTGCTAGTACAATACCATGTGGAAATACAATGTGCTCAAGAAAAACCATGAGATAAAATAAGAGGTACTCTCAATACCATGGTCCACAACCACTACAATCCAATAAAATAATATATCATGGAATAACCACCTCAACCAACTCCACATGTGAGTGGAATAGTCAAAGAGAAGAGGAGCACTCCAAAATATGCTCTGACAAGCCAAATGTGTGGCCCCAATATATGGGATTTTGAGTGGTCAAATTGTAGCGATAATTTTCCCATGACACATTTCAACAACCTCATAAATAAGTATTGTTTACCTGATTTTATATTATGACCCCATTTAGTAAATCCCACAGACACTCTACTTCTAATGACATTGATCTGGTAGGATTCTGGGAACTTTGTCAAAAAATAACTTCCCTAAAAAATGTTCTCTAATAACTCAATAACCACTTTTAACCACCCACATGTGTGAGAATAGTCCTCCAAAAAGACTAATGTTCCCTCCATGAATGGTCCATGTGGCACATGATGATGATGTGGAGTCCTTGTCATCATCTAATGCACTATTACTTATTCCAAGGTGATGACAAGGAGAACCAGACATTGGAGGGCGAACCTTGGATGGACAATAGGAAGTCGAGACCGCAAACCATAGGTCATAAGGAAAAGAGCATTAAATCGTTGGGGAAACTGGGTAGGGGAAGAAAAAGCAGGTTGATGTGACCACATGAATAAGGGAATGGGGGTCCAAAAACCATAGAACAATCTCATTTTGGCTCTTTATTTATCTCCCCTTTCCTTTTATTTATCTATTCATTTAATTGAACAAGTCCCTTTTCTTTGGATATTCATAGACAACCATGGGAATGGGGGTATTGTCCTTTTTAATGAGGTGGTATAACTCTAGCCTTATTATTTTTTGTTTTAACATTTTTTTTTTATCTTCACCTATAGCCTTTTTATATTTATTTAACTTAGGCTTACATCATTTTTCTTTTTACTTTGTCTATACCTTTATGGATGTCATTTGATAATTCAAACATGAACGAAGAATTATTTTTCATAGACAAGATGGAAGCAAGAGTGAAAAGGTGTAAAGGTGTTGGAATGGAATTATTAATTGATCTCATGTGATTTGAATCACACCCCCATCTAATTTCGTGGCTCTTAGACTATTACCCTTAAAAGGGAAACAAATTGTACTACAAAATAGGCTATGTTGGGCCCTTCGTTTTTTAAGAGAACTTGATTTTGAAGGAAAGGCCAAAGTTTTGCGGGAAAGTGAAATAGCACAACGAAAGATTAGAAGCGTAGCAGAACAACTAGGATAAACGAAAGAGTTACTTGCAAGTGTGCCAACAGTGAAAACAAATCATGCACTATCTAGACAAGCAAGTGGAAAGAGCCAAAATCTTTGAGTGCGGGAAAAGAGAAAGCGAGAAAATTAGTGTTCCATGGAATCAAGAAAAAATAATAGCATAATCAAGAAGTCAAGAAGCACCCCAGGAAAAACTAGAAATATGGGAATATGTAATGAGAATGGGTTGGTTATTATTTATAATATGCAATGTTAGACTATTACTATTATTACTATTGCTTTCTTTGTTATCAAGCTATAACCATTATTGTTACTATGTCTGGTGAGATAAGTTGTTGTAATGGGTTTTGTGGGAATAATTATTCTTGCACAGTAGCAATAGAGTTTGTAGTGGGTATTGGAACATGGAATGTGATGTATAAGCTATGATAAGAAGAATGTACTCACGTGATAATGAATTATGAGATCTTGATAATACGAGAGATCATTTGGGCCCTAAAAATTTTGGTTATGATGTGTACGAATCTGTAGTTTCTTCATTCCATGATTACTTTTGTACTATGTATTTGGTATTTGACCATTATCTCTAATGTATGGACTTGTCTGTATGCTGCGAAACCTGGTTGATCTCATGTTTTTTATGTTTTATACTCTTGGTGATATAATTATTTATATGTTAAAGCATGAATCTGCATTATGTTGCGCCAGACTTGATGACACATCCTTTTTGATTCACTTCTCCTCACACAAGTCTCGACTGCGCTTCAGGTGATACCTCTTTCCCTTGTGGAAGGTTGAATATGCCAATGCTGCTAGACTACAATAATATCTTTGTTGGTAACCTCTGAGAAACCCAGTCTCCAATTTTGTACCAATGAATGGTTTTGTTGTCGGGACCATATTTAAAGTGAGTTTTCAGAGGATGCAACATCACATATTTAATTTTGACATTGATAATTGGTGGGAAAGAAGGTGTGACGAGTTTATTTTGAAAGAATATGAGTTACGACATAAATGTTTGAGGGTTGTGAAGAGAATTGTATTTTACTCAGAACCTAGGAGAAACCAATACGAGATATTCTATATTTGATTCTTGGAAGAGGTATTTCAATGGCTCGACCAACTGTAAGAAGCAAAAGAATTCAAATATTGAGTCAAGAGAAGCTATAATTGAACTATTGAGTGTTTAGTAGCTCTTCACCAACTAAATCATCTGATTTCTAGAGCTGTGGATTTTTGGGTATAGACCACCTTGGAAGGATATATTATTGAATTTTCCACTGAGAACCACTGGTATTTTTCAAAAGAAAAAGTTGTATTCAACCAAGGATCATGAGGAATACTGTTGCAGGAAATACCCCTTTGGATTAAAATTTTGCTTGTGGAAGAGGGGATGTTACTTGTTCCAGTTGAGATGGTAGCATAAACCCCTATGCAAAGGAAAGTTATCATAATACTGAATATACATCCTCCTATAATTTCCAAACAATTGCGGTCGATGTTAGTTTACACAGGATACTATCGCAAGTTTATCATGAGTTTTTTTTTTTTTACAAAAATTGACAAATTTGTAGTATCAAAAAGGCGCGGTCGAAACCATTGAGGAGTTACAAATTCCTTCAAAATTCATGCCAATTGAGGGCCTCAATGAAACCACTATTACAAGATACTAATGATTGTTTCAAATACTCAAACAAAAACTTCACATAAAACAACCTTATTGAATACACTCAGAAGAAACTTTGATGATAAAAGTGAAGACACACTGCATCTAAATTATCCAGATGGAGAGGAGCTTGTTGATTTGGATAAATTACGGGCTTGACCTCGTGTTATCATTAGTTGAGATGTGGCATGTGATGTCTTCTTCTTTCTTACTAATGTCTAACATTTATTTTCATCTGTTGAGGTACTTGTGATGCTTGTATTTCCTGGATTGTCTTGATCTAGAGCTTCTATTTTTTCTTCATTGAATACCCCAACATCGTCAGCCTGATCTTCCCAACAAGCTAATGGTTGAGGAGAAAACATGACTCTAGGTCCCTCATCTGAAACCTGAGGGGAATATGCCTCATTATCTAACTTATGATTTGATTATGGACTCTTGACTAATGATAACGGAGTTGAATGAGGAGGAAGATATGGATGAGACGTATT
Source organism: Picea glauca (assembly GCA_000966675.3). NCBI lineage: Eukaryota > Viridiplantae > Streptophyta > Pinopsida > Pinales > Pinaceae > Picea > Picea glauca. The sequence continues at coordinate 565,116 of JZKD02S1907967.1, forward strand.
TTTGTTGGCTTGAGAGGGCTTCAAGATAACTTGATGGCCACCATTTGATCCCACCCCCCAAGTGGATTTTCGAGGCTTTCGATTCTTCTTGGTCCCTTTGGAAAAATGGGTTGCAATATGTCATGTTTCAAAACAATATCTACAACACAAGGAAACTCTCTCATAGTCTAGTTTTTGAGACCAAGAATAATTTTTACCAGTAATAATAACTTTGACTAGGAATCCTTTATTGAATTCCATTTCCACGCAGATACAGGAAAAAGTGGAGGTGTTGTACTTAGAAGTTTCATGACTTTCATGGTGAAACTTTCCCAACGCCGAACCAATGGCTTCAAACGAAGGTAAACCCCATAAATCCAAAGGAAGGTTGGGAAGCCTCACCCAAACAAGAGTTTAGGAGAGATTGTCAGTAGCTAGATTGAAAGAAGGAGTCTAGGGTTTCATGTCAAAACCAGATTTTCCTTAAAACCATAGACCTGAGTTGAGAATTAGATCATGATCTTCCTCAATGTTGAACTCAACAATGAAGAATCCCTTAGCACAAGGGTGAACGAAATCTTGCTGTTGCATAATAGGAATCCAGGTAGTCGAGCTCCAAATGTTGAGATAAACTAACTTGCCAAAAACCATTGAAACGATAGAGAAAACTAACATATCTATATTATTCTACCTCCTCCTCAACATATTGACCCATGGAAATGAAAAGTAGAGGGGCTTCATGAACTATAAGATACAAAGAAGAAAGAGAAGAGCTACATTGAAAAACCTCACAGAAAGAGGCCCCATACTTCGAAGCAGAAACTGGTTTGGACACCGAGAAGGAGGGGAAATCCCCACTGACTGGGGCACCGATAGAGAGGGACATAGATGTGGCCATTGTAGGTGAATAAGAATGAAGTGGGCTGTAATATTGACAAATTTTATCAGAATTTATGTAAGCATACCCACCCCATTGGAAAAGTTGTTAAATAAATATGAGGTTTTAAGTTGGACGCTAGAATGAAATCAAGCCTTCGATTCCCTCAAAGAAAAGCTAAGTACTTCTCCTATCCTCATCTACTCGAATTGGCAAGTGGAATTTCACGTACATATTGATGCTTCTAGTATTGCATTGGGGCAAATCCTTGCGCAACCTAGTGAAGGACACCTAGACCATCCTTTTTACTTTGCTAGAAGAAATATTTCTCAGGCCAAACACAACTACACTACAACTAAAAGGGACGGTTTGGCAATGGTTTACTCTTTACAAAAGCTTAGATATTATCTGCTAGGGAGTCACTTTAAATTCTTTACTGATCACTCTGCTTTGAAATATATTGTTAATAGGCATGCATTAGAAGGTATAATTTGTAGATGAGTTTCAAGAATTTTCTTTTGAGGTCATTGTTAAGCCATGAAAATTAAACATGGGTTCAAACCATTTTTATAGAATAGAATCAGATAGTGGTGGAGTTGTAGATAAACTCCTAGATGTAGCTCTTTTCAAGGTTGAAAATATTCATGATTACTTGTGTGACATTGCCTTATTTATGAGCACAAGATCCGTCCCTGAAGGTTATTTCGTAACTCAAAAGCAATACCTAGTGGTTCGAGAAACAAACTATCAATTGATTGCAGGACACTTGTACAAATTAGGATTGGATAACATTCTTCGATGTTGCATGATTGACCATGAGAGATCATATATTCTCTAGGAGTGTCACAATGGAGTTGCGAGAGGACACATTAGCATAAATGAAAATGCCCAGAAGGTATTACAAGTAGGATTATGGTGGCCAATGGTGTTCAAGGATTCCAAGAATGTGAAAGGGCATGTGATATCTATTAGTGAGTTTACAAGTCATCCCACTGCGATGAGTTACCATTACACCTTTTTCGAGCACTGCAAGCCTTTGAAAAGTGGGCTATTGATTTCATCGGTCCGATAAACCCCCCTGCAAGGTAATATAAGGAAAGATACTTTATCACCACAACCAATTACTTGAATCGTTGGGCTGAAGCATAATATGTTCATGATTTTTCTATAGACACAACAACATGGTTCATTTTTGAGAATATAATTACCAGGTTTGGTTGTCCTCGGAGCTTGACCAATGATCAAGGGGATCATTTTATCAGTAACACTATCACGACCCTCACGAGAGATTTTTTTATTCAACACCATAAGATAAGTCCATACCATCCACAAGCGAATGGAACAATAGAAGAATTCAAAAAGATATTAGAAAGGGGTTTAACCAAATTTTGTTGTGCCAATCGAGATGATTGGGATTAGAGAGTTCCAAATGTGTTATGGGATTACCAAACCACTACAAAGATATTACACATGTATACCCCATTTCAATTGGTATATGGATGAGAAGAAATAGTGCCAGCTGAGTTTATAACTCCAAGTCTATTCATTTCGTAAGCTACTAAGATGTCCAATGATGAATCCCTCACAACATGGATTGTGGAATTACTAGAACTTGAAGAAGCTAGATTCTTAGAAGATTTTCATTAGATGGTGGAAAAGGATAGGAAAAAGGCTTGGCATGATTGACATATTAAGCATAAGTTGTTTGTGCAAGGTGACCAAGTCTTGTTATATGATAGAAAGTATCAAAAAAATTCGGGGAGTCTACAGATGCATTGGTTGGGACCTTTTATAGTTTCATAAATCCGTGGATTCGGTGTTGTTAGGCTCGTGCAAATAGGTGGTATTATTCATCCTTAGTGGGTGAATGGTGTATGCCTCAAAACCTACATTTATGCTCAGTAAATGCAATTGTGCAGTGCTCCTATACATGGGAGTGAATGTAGTAGGTAGGATTTCATTTGTTTCGCTATTCACATTTCCTGTTAATAAAATGGCGATGTGTTCGACTGTCACTTTTTGTAGAGTTTAGTTGTCATTGCCAATTTTTACAGCTCGAATATCACCTTTGTGGTCGGGGAGGTCTGCATCAAATCCATGCATATTTAGTAACTCTCAATTTTTAAATTTGTGATCTCTCTCTGTCACATCGTTCATTGAGACCATTAGTACATTTTTCTCAGATGTTCCATCATTACTAGTTAAAGTCATTTAAGTCTCATCAACTATCATTACATTTTCGGTTCACCGTCGGTGGAGTCGTTAAACATTCTGGGTATTGTTTCCTATCAACACCCACTTAGTAGTCATGCTCTCTCTTACCCAAATCACCTCTTATATTCTGTTGTGTTCTGCTAATCATATCTGATGTTAGTGTCGAATTATATCCATGATGGTTTCTCTTCATGGTTAATGCATGTCGTCACCTCTTGATGTTGTCTATAAACTCATCTTCAACCTTCAGTTCACCATTATTTTCTTTCTTCGAGTCAATTGTATACTTCGCTCTGGAGATTACTAAGCCTTCAACACACTCAACCCTCTCCTCTCGACCCCCTATTGTGTTTGTCTACTATCGTTGATTTCCGAATATGGGCCGACCATGCATCACTCGGGGTGCCATCCCTAATATTTGTGTTCCTACTGAGTTTTTTTATACAAGAGTTATTGTCTTAGGTGACTTACAAGGGAAGGTAGAGAAAACTCACCTCATTGACATCGATTTCTTGGATGTTGACCTATTCCCGCAGATGAAATTCGAGGTCTATTTTGATTATGTTTCATTTCCCTCGAGAGAGGTTGGTATGGAGAAGAAGGTTCCCTTTGTACCACTATGGGAATCCACACTTATGAACTTACGTGACTTACCAGTGTTTGGGACCATAGGAGAGGTTGGGAGTTGTACCAAGTTCCTCATTAGTTGCATCCACAATGGTTCTTCCCTATGGCTAGACCAGGAATATTTGATTCAGATGGAAGATATCCATCAACTCACAGGTCTATCCATGGAGGGTGACGATGTCACCAAGGGGTTCCATGGGTTAGAAAGGAACGGTAAGAACAAGGGAGAGACTACTCTCTACGACAAGTTTAATATTATATGAGGTGGTCGAGGTTTTTTTCTTAAGTCCATTCTACCTGAACTGGTATGATGCACATGCTACCTGATTTCCTACAAGGTTATGAGGACCTACACATGAGGGGAATGAACACTAGATGCCCTCTCAGTGGCATATTTACGTGCACAAGGAGATGTCCTGAATTGGTTCCACTACTTGCGAGATGAGTTACTCTAGGCCTGTTCTAATGCACATGAGAAGGACATGTATTTCATTTATGGGTACCTTTTAGTCACCCTCACCATGTGGAGATGAATGCCTCCAACAAGAAGGAATCTTGCAGTGACTGCAGATACACAACTTGTGATGAGGTTTGAGCCCTGGCAGGCCCAGATCGATGATGTCAATTCCTCCATTAATAACATTTCATTTTTGTAATGGTTTAATGACCTCATCAGTGTTACCCGATTCTTGTGCATTTACCAAGAGCTACTAAATATCCATACTAGAAAAATCTGGGTTTCCATGAATTATGATAACACCTTCATGCGACCTCTTGGTACAATGGATGAGGAATTCCATACCCCTTCACTTTCATAATACCTCACAAATAAATCACTTGAAAACGAGGTATGCTCCTAGCGTGGAGTCATAAAAGAGCATAAGGGCTCTAGAGTCTCTTATCACTTCCCTACTATCTCACGACGAGAGGCTCAAAACTTAGTAGACAATCGAGGCTCCAAAACTACCACTGCTCAGAAACGATCACTCCTTCCATCCAATTACGATGAAGAAGTAGATTAAGAGGTTTTTCCCTAGTCAATACCACCATCATTTCTCAATCTCCCGTATGACACCACTATTTCGGGTAAGGACTTGAGCAGGGCTAATAATGATACATTTTATCCTAAGAAACAACACATTAATTCTCCTTCTAAAGCCATGCCTAGGCCCATTTTCACTGAATCTATTCCCATTTCATACCGACCACTTACATCTCATATTGCCCCACCCACTCCATCCTTCGTCCCCATTCTCATCATTGGTGACCCCCATGTTACACCCAAATCCACCCTTGTAGTTGAGATCTATATAAGCCAACCCCCTAGCTCATCTGTGAAAACTCCATCATTTTATCCTCTTTCAACTACTCAGTCTCCTATCGACGTTGTTGCAACCTAATCTAGTGACCCCTTCATTTCCACTACTGCAACCGAAGTTCCCAAGCCATTTTGTTTTCCCCAATGTCCATAGGTTCCAACCCTGCTGGATACCCCACTAGAAACATAACCCCAATCACATCCTAAGACTGAGACATAAATCCAGGACCCATTGGGTTCAGATCCACAAAATGATGCTATGGATACCCCAGAAGACACTCAGTCTATGCATAGTACGAGTTTTGTAAAGGACCAGGTGGAACCCCTTTTGCATGACCACCAACATTATTGTTCCATCCTATAAATCTACTTGGAATGCGTCGATGTGATCAACATGTTTCCCCGGGAACTCCAAGGCATAGTTTCATGTAGCCTCCAAGCCACATAGGATAGTCCTTATAGCATCAAAACCCCTAGCAGGTCAGAACGCTCTGTCTCTAGTGGCCAACCACTTGCTTCATCATTTCCTAGGCCTCCTCCATCTACTAGTGGGGAGCTAGAAACTTGACCTACACCAAAACTATAGACAATCATGAGGGATTACACCAATCAATTAAAATAGAGAATCACAATGGTTGAGTGCACGAATGAGGAGCTCCAACATCAAACACAACAATCACAAGATGTCACCTCTATCACCGCTTCTACTAGAGAATTGGAGCATGGATCACGTGTTCAATATGAAATTATTGTTGTGGCTATGTTAGAAATTTTTTCTCAAGTATGACCCTCATTTTGATAGATGGTGTTGTGGCTACCTGAAGATATCACTCCAGTTGCACCTTCACAATAGCTTGAGCTCATTGTCGGTGCATGGTCACAACTAGCTACAAAGACTGATACCCTACAACGCGAATTAGCTGCAATCAAACTGAAGGAAATGGAGTAGCCCAAATAAATGATGCAAAATCTTACGCATACAGTTGTAGAGGGAAATTTGGTCTCGTCCTTACTTCATGCCCATGTTGATGAATGTCATTGTCTCTTTGACATGGTCAATGACTAGGTTGGCTTGCTAGACCGATGCATCCAACCAATTGCAAAATTGTGTGGACAAATCAACATCATGCATACAAAATCCATAGCTATGCATGACCCTATTGAGTAGGTCGCTAAGTTTGCAGAAATTCAGGTCGAAGATGAATGATTGGATGCACTAGATGAATCCACCATGGATTCAAAGAAAGAGCTTTGCAAATTCTGTCCCATAGTGCAAGTTGAATGTATTCAAATGCACCAACTTGAATCCATTGTTGACACATAATGGAGTACTCTCTTTTCCACAAAGCCATGGGATCCCAATGTGACCACCATTCATGAATTTGTTGTGGGAGCCTCAATTTTGTCAAGTAAATGGCAAGATTGCGTTGAGAACTATGACCATTTTCACAAGTAGGATCTCACCATTGTATTGGAGTTGGGCCCTTTGTTTGTGGAAGGACAAGGAAAACAGACAGCAAGTTGACTTAGGACAAATCAAAGGTTTTGGTCAAGGCCTGTTGGGCCCTCTGTTTTTGAAGGGAACCCAATTTTGTGAGAAAGGCCAAAGTTTTGCGGGAAAGTGCAATAACAAAACAAAATATTAGAAGCGGAGGAGAAAAACTAGGACAATCGGAAGATTTAAATTCAAGTGTGCCAACAGTGAAAATAGATCATGCTCCAGCTAGACAAGCAAGTGGAAATATCTAGAATCTTTGAGTGTAGGAAAAGGAAAAGTGGGAAAAGTAGTGTTCCTTGGAATCAAGAAATGACAATAGCATAATCAAGAAGTCAAGAAGCGCAAAAGGAAAAAACAAAAATATGGAAATATGTAATGGGAAAGGATTGGTTATTATTCATATTATGCATTGTTAGACTAATTCTATTTTTACTATTTCTTTCTCTGTTATCAAGCTATCACCATTTTCGTTACTAGGTCTGGTGCGATAAGTTATTGTAATGGGTTTTGTGGGAATAAATGTGTTTGCACAATAGAAATAGAGTTTGTAGTGGGTATTGGAACACAGAGTGTGATGTATAAGTTATGATAAGAAGACTGTAATCACATGAGCATGAATTTTGAGATATTGATAATACAAGAGATCGTTTGGGCTCTAAATTTTTTGGTTATGATGTGTATGACACTGTAGTTTCTTCATTACATGATTACTTCTATACTGTGTATTTGGTATTTGACCATTATCTCTAATGTATGGACTTGTATATATGTTGCGCAACCTGGTTAATATGATGTTTATGATGTTTTAGACTCTTGGTGATATAATTATTTATATGTTAAAGAATGAATATGCATTATGTTGTGCCATAGTTGATGAAGCATCCTCTTTGATTCACTTCACCTCACATGAGTCTTGAATACGCTTCGAGTGAGACCCCCTTTTATTGTGGAAGGTTGAATATGCCATTTTTTCTAGAATGCAATGGTATATTTGTTGGTAACCTCAGAGAACTCAAATCTCTAATTTTGTGCAAAGAGGATAAGAGTAGAAACCTCAAGTAGTGGATGTATGGTTTACCAACCAAGAATAGTTCTTCAATTCATTCAAGACAAGGTATCTATTCCATTCACACAAATAATAGAAAGAAACAAATATGAAAACACTTATCTTTAAAAGAAGCACACATATGAAAACTCAACACTAGTGTGTGAACAAAGAATCCATAACTCAACCCATCAAAATTCAAGTCATCCTTCTCGGAAAGAAGTCGACTAGTTAGTAAAGGTAATTGACTAGTAGGTGAGTCGACTAGTTAGTATCCCTTATAGAAGCATCGAGAATTCATCTTTTTCCTTACTTTAGAAAGAGTTCACACCCTAGCAGTTCAACACAGTGCGAACTTCTCGCACCCTGGCTTAAGGCAGCCTGTGAGAATCATTCATTCTCGCAGGAAAATATACTAGTGGCCTGCTAACAGTCTTCAAAAATGAGTTTTCTGGAAGAGATGAAAATAATGTTTTCTCAGGAGTAAGTTCTTATGAAGAGCCTGAGTACACCATCATTAATACATCATCATGATAACCAAAATCATGGGTAACAACAACCTAGAAGCATCGATAACACAAGAGAGTGTCTCCTTAGAATAAATGGAGAACATAATGAAGCAATTAAAGCAAAGCCTAAAGTTTTCCTAAGACAAATAGAAGATCTACATAAATATAAAGAGATCGAAATGGAGTTTTAAGGTCAAGGACAAGGTCTTCCTTACAGTTAAGTCAAAATGGAATTCATTACACCTAGAAAAATGGAAGAAACACACGTGCTAAGATATCGTGGACCTTTTTAGATTTGGCACAGATGGGTGACATTTCTTAAAAAATGGCCTTACCACTACATGTGATAATTCAAAATGTTTTCCACGTATCTGTACTTAAGAAATATGTACTTGACCTCAACAATGAGTTGGATTTTGATTTTATACAAATGAAATACACAAGAGAGATTCTCACTGAGCCCTTGATGATTGTAAGCACAAAGCAATAACACTTGTGGAATCAAGTTATAAAT
>JZKD02S1907968.1:0-12790 GCA_000966675.3 Picea glauca
TGAGCGTCTGCATCTTGAATTTCCAGTTAATGAAGTTCGAGCCATCTAACTTGTTGGCTTCGTTGAGGTAGGTCTTTGCCAGCGGATTCGCCATCGCTGCAATTTAGTCTCTGCATGAAAAAATCCCCAAGGATATGCAATGTTTTGTCGCTCTGCCTTCGGATACCACCGATCCAACTATATTTCTACTGTCAACTTTAAATCATGCATGCATGCAACTTATTATCCAAAAATCTCCACTTTTTTTTTTTTAAAAACTTATAACTCCCTCCTTAAAAAAAAAACTTTAATAAACTTCAATCCTTTTAAGAATCCACTTTAATAAACTTCCACTTTAATAAACTTCACCTCACAATACACATGCATGTACTCACTTTAATAATAAAAAAAAATGAATAATCTTTATAACTTCACTTTAAAAAATTTATCCACTTTTTCAAACTCCACTTTTTCAACATATATCCACTTAAAAACAAAAACTCACGTATATAAACTCATGCACATATAAAATCACACAGTCGCTCACAATCCGCTTAAACTCACTCCATAGGAAAATTTTCTCACGCATGAAATCCAATTAAACTCACAATTAAACTCCGCATGCAATCCAATTAAACTCACGCAATGCAATCTGCATGCAATCCGCATGCAATCCGCCTTGACTATGAGTTCTCGCACCTCACGCTATAGTAGCCTGCGGGAATCGTGAAGGACGTCCGCACCTTTCGTGTATTCCACTTGCAGGAATCGTGAAGGACGTCCGGACCTGAATGCACAACAGCGTGCAAAAATTTTTGCTTCTGACAGCAGGCGGAAGGCCGAGTAATATAGGTTCACACCCTACTGGAGGAGGGACCTATGAACCTCTGCAATTCTCACACTTTACTCCTCATGGATCTGATACCAAGATAAAATATACGAGGAAAAACAAACATGGTGAGGCTACGCTCACTTCTTGATATTCAATGAAGACAGATTACATGTTTATATAGGAAAAGACTCTCTCGAGTCGGCTACATGCAAACCAAAAGACAACTAGACAACTGACTCTTAACTAAGAACTGACTCTTCTAACTGGCGCTTACAACCCGTGCTTATTACTGGTGCTAACAACTAGCTAACATCTCCATTACTTCCAAGTTGATCCAGCAATAATTGAAACATGTGATGAAGAGCAAGCTGTGAGATGCATTCATGTAGGTATTTTATGTACACAAGCCAATTCATCACTTTGTCCATCAATGTCTACAGTCACTTTGATGCTTTCAGCTCATTTTGTGGCTATACCGGATCCCACAAAGCCTGCTTATGTAACTTCTGTGACCCACAATACCGATTCCACCGGTTCTCGTTCTGGGCTCCCACATGGGTCTCCACCTACGTCTTCTTCTGTATCATCTTTTCTCATCCCTGTGTCTCATCTATCTATCGTCGATGCTTCCATTACTATCTTGGAACCCAGGTAATGCTAATTTTTCACTTCTCATTATCTTATTTAAATATAGATAATGGAGCCGAGAGAGATCACTTTCGGCATCCCCCTATGGAGGAGTATTGTATCGGTGTGTCTGTCTTATCTCGTCTGTTTAAGTAAATCTTCATACACTGTTTTCAATGGAGTGACTTTATTAGTCACTGCCATGTAGGGATTGTAGCCATTGGTTAGCCCTCAGATGTTTATTGGTATTCAACAAATTTTATACAATAGTGTATAATTTTGTGTGGTATTGTATCGGTGTGTCTGTCTTATCTTCATACATTGTTTTCAATGGAGTGACTTTATTAGTCCCTGCCATGCAGAGATTGTAGCCATTGGTTAGCCCTCAGATGTTTAATGGTATTCAACAATTTTTATACAATAGTGTATAATTTTGTGTGGTATTTATTTAAAATTATTTTTTTTAAATGTTAAAATTTAGTGATTATATTTTAAAAGTAGATAATGTGAAAGTATAATAAAATTTAAAAAAATACAATAAATAATTTAAAATTTTAAAAATACTATATAAATTGCCACCAGATGTTATTACAACTATGTTAATCACCTAGATGTTATTACAACTATACCAATGCATGCCAGATTAATCACGACTCTTAATACCAATCCATGGATACCAAAAACCCCAAAACTATGTGATTTCCATCTGTCTTAATGTTTAAAGTGTGTGTCCTCCACCACTAGTTCATAAACAATAGGTAAAACTTGCGAGATCTAGATCTTTGCTTACTTTCATCCCAATGTTGTTCTTTGCTTCCATTGCAATATTGGTAGTCTTCCATCCAATTGCTATTTCTGATTTTCTTGAACACTATTGCAATTGCCTATCGGTATAAATCTGATTTTCTAGAACACCATTTCAATGACTTATCGGTGGCATTGATCTTGATCATATAAATTTGGTCCTTTCGTGACCAATAATATTTTCTCTTTCAATGTAAATACTTTGTAGGGTAGGATGTAAAAATATTAACCAGTTAACTCTTTTAATGTGAATACTTTGTTGAATGTAAAAGTATTAACCATTTAACTCTTTCAATGTGAAGATTTTGTTGGATGTAAAAGTATTAACCATTTAATAAAATGTGAAAGAAAAGAACAAATCTGCATGTAATCACTAAGAAAATTGGAAGCAAAAATTGTTTTAGTAAAGAAACTTGAACCAAAAATTGTTTTTAGATGTGTTGATAGTGATGTCGTACATGGAAGGAATCAAATAAGATGTAATGGAAACCTTGGTGGTGGACCTTCACCATTAAACCCTAGACTTTCTTTAAACTCAAATCAAAGGAAACACAAACCAACTAAGTTTGGGTCAGGGCCAATTGACATACTCACCATCAAAGAATAACAACAGACAAAGAATCCCAGCAATATCAAAAGAGGCTCTAAAGGAAAGGCAAAATTGTAGCAAACAATAATAAAAAAGAAACTCCAAAATAATACCACTACTATTGGGAAATGGGAGAGAGCATAACAACAAACAAAGAATCCCAGAGATATCAAAAGAGGCTCTAAAGGAAAGGAAAAATTGTAGCAAACAATAATAACAAAGAAAATCCAAAATAATATCACTACTGTTGGGAAATGGGAGAGGGAGAGTAGATTTTATTCTTACACACCAAAATTGTGTGTGAGGAAATTAGTTCTAACAACTTCTCAAAGATACAGACTCTAAGTTGAGATGCATTCTACCTAATCATGACCAATAATAACAATAACAAATATGATCACAACTAAGAAAAGTGGGAGTTACATATCCCAACACTCCCCCTTAACCACTACTTGTCTTTACCATGACCAGTTTAAGTCTTCATCATCACCACGTCTTCATCATCACCACGTCCTCTGATCAACAAAGTCTATGTCTAGTCCAACCTATTACTTTATCTTCGTATCTCAATCATACATCACCAAACTGCCAAAGTCCATATAAAGAGACAATCATCCAACAAAATGCATGGGTCATCGGTCATTGCAACCATTGGTATAATAGGATGTCCTTTAGGTACATGGTTCATTTGACCTCTTGATGAACCCCCCTGAATGTAAAACTCATGGTTTCTAGGCACCTCCTAGAGTACACTCATTGAGCATGCAGTTGACCTATGACACGAGTCACTCCTACAAGTGTTAACAAACTCTATAATAGAGGTTTCTACACTACAAATCAACACGGATACATGACAAACAGGTATGCATACCTAATTAGGTCTTACAACAATACTCCCTTTACATGTTGCATAGATACAAGTACATACATTACATACTCCATCCTAGGTACAAGCTCAAACATTTCAAGGACCAATACATCATCACATCATAGACTTGCTATAAAACAATGTGTGACTCACATTAACATATGGTTATGGGTTTGTTTTATTCAACACAATTTACCTTGTTTGTTCCCAATTATCGTGCTCCCACGCTTCTACCACTATCACTCACTTCTACCACTATCATTGGTCAGCTTCCCTTCGACTAATCTCTCTATTGTTATCATCTATGTTCTTCCTTCTTATCATTCCAACTCAAACTTATGTCTTTGATCAAATCATGGTTTCTCCAATGAGAACAATGCAACTCACTTCCATCGCAGAACCAAAAAAATGTTCAGGCTCCTCCATTCATTTATAGAATTGGAAAACTCATACTAGTTGGGAACCAACTGTACCTTTGAGCCAAACACTTGTACCATGACTATCAGATTGAACAACTCTTCATCCAAATCAATCTTACATCAATTCATCAACAATTTACTATTAATACACAATTACAGATAATATGTAGTTAAACCTTCAGTTCCAACTACCACACCCTTTACAAAGCAGATCAATGAATGGCTTTAAATGGAAAAATATTGTCAAGCATGACTTCAACTCATGAGTAAGAAATAATATCATTATCTTCCTCCATAGTTATTCACATGTTAGGGGTCTTCATTCACGCTTTTAACCTTTCTACTTTCAATCAATGTAAATTCAAAGTCTTAGATTCAAGTGTGATTTATTAAAGTAATTAATTCTAACAAAACTAAAAATAACTACATTCTCAATTAAGTTATCTATGCTCAATAAAAATACTTCTAATTGCAAAACATTCATTCACATTTCTTTGAAATTTCCACACTTCATTTATTTACATTTCTTTGAAATTTCCACACTTTTATTAGATTAGTCAAATCTAACAAAATATCATGCATTGAGACGGCAGTCAACATGTTTCTCATCACAACTCCAAATAAATTTAAAAAACACATTTAATTTTACCATGGTCAAAGATTTCTCACGATCGCTCTGGATCAGCGCTACAACCTCAAAGAGTTCTCACGATCATTATGGATCAGCGCTACAACCTGGCAAATCTACTTCTTGTGAAGCTTGGATCTAGGCTTTTCTAATTTCCTTTACGTCTTTCACGCCTCTTCAACTCTGGCGGATCTTCACGGATGGCTAGTCATAAAATAGGTTTTTTGTATGGCACATCTGGATGCAACGACAGATTAGATTTCTCTCCGTGGCGGGTATGTTTTATGTCATTCAAAAAAATGCCTTAGTGGCAGCGGGCATGGAGGTCAACACCATGTCGGACATCCCCAATTTCATGCCCTTGGACTCCAATTTAACGCAAGGAGCTTTTATTTCATGTTATGATTATAATTTATGAAATGGTTTTTTTTTTTTTCAAACTTGTTTTTTAATAGGTAAGTATTAAGCAATTTTGTTTTGTTTATTAACTGGGTTTAATTTTAATGGTTGAGAGAAATGGTTGTTATCTTACCTATTCACTGATTCAATTTTAGTAAATGATATGTTGAACTCCAAATCTTATTGTTGATGGATTCATAGTTTAATACTCATATTAATTACATAAAGTTTCTATGTTCCATACCTTAATGCTCATTCTAATTCCATGAACCAATAACTACTTCATTAAAATATAAGTGCCTTTTTTTTGTTTTTGAATGCTATATATAGTCAATATTGATTAAGTGTTATTGGATTGTAAATGGCCCCAAAGTATATTAAATCTACCAAATAACAAAAAATTCTTTGATTCCTTACATGGACATAATTTTAAGTTATATGAACATAGTGTTAAAATTGACATTATTGTTTTGTTTATTAGTCCTTTGGTGTAGTGCAATGGATATAGTTTTTATTTTTTTATCAAATAATATTGATTTACCATTTGGTTTATAAAATTTTATGATTGGTTAAAAGCATTGATTTAGCAATATAATCTTGGGTTTGCAAAGTAATTATCGGTTTCAAAAAATAAAATAAAAGTAAAATGAAAATAAGAAAATGGGAACTAGCTTTATTAATCGATAATCAATTCATATTAATTATTACATGTATCCCAAAAATCTAGATTTACGAGATTTGATAGGAGGTAAGAGATATGGATTAAATCACTATCTTCAACACACAATCAATCCATCTTTTAAAGCACAAAAGAACATTTCTAAACAAGTAACACCTATCCATGACATGACATTCAATACCCAATAGAAGGAACAAGTTAATCATAAAAATTAATGACTAAAAATATGACAATCTTCATAAAATGTCTTGTGCTCTTACTATCAACCTCTTCCTCTACAACAACTTGTAGAAATCAACATATTAACTTTCAAACATCTCTAATAATAACTCTCAAACATCTCTCATAGTTAAGCCCTATAGTGTGTTTTCCAATCATATTTGTGTTTTCCAATCATATTGAAACTGGTGGAAATCCCCCTAAATGAAAACTTATCTAAAGCACCCTTCCATTGATTTCAAATGCATGTGTTATAAATGCTATGGGAGATCACTCGCTGGGCACAAATGGTATGTCTTTCTCTAAATTGTGCTTCTCCAAAGCCCTGCAAATAGCTAATGGAAATATTCATTCATAACGTCTCTCATAAGATACCTCTACCTAACATTAAATGTTAATGAAAATATTAATGAAGAAGCGCATTAAGTGGACTGCTTCCTTTGCATCTCCTTACTCATATCGGTTTTCTTGATGATCACCACCTTCTCCTTTTTGTCCACACCCTTCTATGTGATTCTCAACTTTTTCAAATATTCACTTTTTCTCACCAAAATTACTCACATAGTGGATTCTATCATGGAATTAGTAAAATTAAAACTAAATATAAAGATTTTGTTTTTTATTTATTTGATTTAAAGGTTATATAAAATATTCAAATTTCTAAAAGTTTTATAAAATTTCTAAAAAAAATTGGTTATTTATAAAAAAAATAATTTTATTCAATATAATTAATTTTGACAAATCATTTTTAAAAAAATGAAAATTTACCAATTTTCTTTATAAAAAAAATCTAAAAAATTATTTAACCTAAAATATTTTCTATAACATTTTTCATGATTGAAATTAATCACTTCCATTAATATCAAACAAGAATTTAAATCCCTATTCCGGAGGGTTTAAAGTGACTCTTGAAAAAATTCTCCTTGAGGGTTTGATGTGCATGCAACAAATATCTTAATCCAAACAAAAGTTCAGTTTCCTTTACAAAATCTGTTCATATTGAAAAAGTTTCATTTATAGTTTAATTTAGCTTTTTGAAAATATTCTTAAATTTTAGGAGTGTTTGCCGTGATTTAAAATCAATTAGTAATAAATAATATTCTATAATAATAAAATAGATATTTTTATCACTGGAAGTGTTTTTTCAATTCATTAATATTAATAAGATTTCTTTGATCTGTTTTAACTCATCTATTAAAAGTTATAATAAAATTAAATAATTTTTTATATGAGAAGACTTCTTTACTATTATTATTTTATCCAAAAATACTAAATAAATTATTATTACTATTAAATTCTATTGTATTGTATTGTTTATTTAATTTTATAAATATTATATAAATAAAAAATTAATACAATCTTAATTTCTAATTTCTTTATATATTTTTAAGAATAATAATTTAAGCATTATGCATATGATTTTATTTTATTTGTATGTGTTTGATAATATTAACTATAATATTAAGTAAATAAAATAGTGATATGTTCACTTTTATATAACTTATTAGTTAGTTTTCATTTTTCTTCCATGAGTTGTGACTAGAACTCAAGTGGCCACTTTGATAGATTACACATAATTTTGGCTTAAAGTGTAACTTGTTTACTCATCATCAATTTTATTCACTAAAAATTTTCCACTAGTTGTAAGTTAGGTAGAATTTGAGATGGTTACATTAACATCCTAAAATTTTATAAGTTGTTTTGGAGAAAAAACGGGAGATAGTTTTCAAAAACTTGCAACTATACAACAATGGCGGCCATGGATAAGTTTGGCCCTAGAGGGTCCTACATTAGTGCCACTTCTTACTCCACCTAGTTTAGTTATTTCTTTACCTCGCGGGGTTTGAGGAACATTCTTAGCACACTATCTTAGCGGTGGCTCTAATAGACCTTCCATCACTAGTGCGGTCCTCCCTTACTAACTACCCGATGATGACATCAACCTAGCTTTTACTACACCATAACTCCAATCTCTCCACTGGTCAGACCGCACTATCCTACCAAGTAACATCCCTCGGCTAAAACCAAATGTAAATGTAATCCAAATATATTTAAGCTAGTGAGCTGTTTAGACATCATTTTTGTAATACACCTTTCATGACATGGTGCGCACATATACTACGCAATAAAGTGATGTAGTGTGCACATTTCTGGATACCATGCGTAGTAACTAAAGTGTGTGCAACCTTAAAGATAGAAGACACCACACGTAGTAACTAAAGTGCACGCAACCCTGAGGTTAGCGGATACCGCGTGCAGTAACTAAAGTGCGTGCAATATTAAGGTCAGTAAACCTTTGTGTATATGATATGCGTTATAGGTTGGTGAGCCAGTGTTATAAGCCAGAATGCTTATGTTTTGGAACTAGGCCAGAGCACCTATTTTGTATATGTTTCATGATTAATATAAAAAAAATGCATCAATGTGCATAGACCAACCATGATAAAAGAGAAGGGGGACTAGATTCCACCAGTTAGGGAAAGGGAGGGCCAAAAGTTAAGGAAAGGGCTAAGATATTTCTTAGAACATAAAGTATGGATAATTATTTTATCCTAAGTTCTAAAGTTGGGGACAAATGTCCCAAAGTAGCTTCCAACATGACAAGTGTCAAGTTGGGGGCATGCATACATATTGTCGAGACTTAGTTCATCCGGGGGGTTAGCCATTGTTCGCCCATCGTTTTTGGACCATCATTCCTTCCATCGCAGAGCATTATTCCAGAAGCATTCACACATTCATTCGTATCTTCCTACCACTATAATTAGACCAAATTGATAACCATTCCTATTGGTGTTCCTGTCAGCTTGGGAGCAGGATTAAACAGGCTGGTTGTCAGGACCTTGAGCAATTCTATGAGTGAGAGAATTATTGGGGATCGATTTCCTGAAGGTGCTAAACTGCAGCTACAAGGCTATGAGACTTTCAGTCAGGCTTGTTGCTGAAGCCCTGGAAAGGAGGTGGGGCAGTCGAGGAACTGTTGAGTAGAGAAGGGGAACACTTCCTTGGGTGGGACAGGCATGTGGGGAAGGAGAGGTTGTAGGCTATGGTTCAGTGAACACCTGAAAGGGAGTCTTTTCAGTTGACCGTGAACCTATACCTTGGTTAGGAATCCCTTTCCCAGGTGGAGTTTAGTCCCAGCTCGGGGGTGACTCACTGTTGAGAGTGATGAACAGTGTAGTCTAAGGCTGGGAGGTTCATGGACGGTCTGCACACAGTTGGTGACATTCTCACTAAGATAAGTACAGGTTATATGATGAGTTTACATGCTTCATTGTCATTTATGTGTTATTTTATGGGTTTTATTGTTTGTGTGAGCATAATTGCCTATATACGTTGTATGTCTATGTTTACTACTAATTCAATTTGAAATCGTATATTTATAGAATGCAATTGTTTGTTTATGCTTTATATGAGAAGCTTCTGCTAGAGCATTGTGTGTTTATGTTCATTTGCATGCAGTTCAGTATGTATGTATTCCTATGTGTGTATATACATATATAAAAGAGAAAATATTACGTGACATAGCTCAGTTGAATATTGGGGTGTTACAATATGATGCCAGAACTAAGTTGAGTGTCTGAGTAGTGGCATTCCTCAACCTGTTGGTTCTCGGGGGTATGCTGTATTAGGGCATCAGAGCATGAGTTTTTGACACTGAGCCTGAATGGGCCAAACAAGTCGAATGGAGATGAGATTACAGTATGGTTTATAGTATATCGCGTTTATGGAAAATTGAGCCACCACATGGAAGAATAATATGTAAGGGTGTGCACGCTAAATTTAGCATTGTGTAGAGTGCATACACATGGTAAGGGTGCACGTGGTGTGCACAATATGTTAAGGCACAATGAAGTTTGGTCGGTATGCACACAGTAGGAGTATGAGTTGTATCACTACAGAGTAGACAAAGGTCCGTGCAGGTAGTTGTGCACGGTAGCGACAGAGTATTCAATGGGGAATACAAATTAGTGTACGCAGTAAGTCATATTGAACTTTAGCATGGTGCAATGCATAGAGAGAAATGCATGTGAAATATCCGAGTGCGATACAGAAATAGTGCACAATGGATATTGGCAAGCAACGCAGAAGTAGTGCACGCAAGTTATTGGCGCAACAAAGAGGAAATGTATAATAGATACCCGTGCGTGGAAACATGATTTACCTTATAAAGTCGCTTGCACGATAAATAAAGGTGCACAGGTTGAATTTTATGCACGCAAAATTGTCTAAAAGGCTAATTAAGATGACGAGCTTGAGTTTAAATAGGAAATTTACATAGTATTCAAAGAAAGAGGAATACACAATTGCATTGAAATATTATTTAAAATGAGTCAAGCGAGTGAGATGAATTATGGGTTTTATTCAAACAATTGAAGGTGAAATATAAGTTACCATAAGGCACATAATATTAAAGGAAACAAGATTCGTAACATCATCAGTGGAATCTTGTCATAAGCAATACAAAATTTGCTTCTGCGCATGTATATTCATTCAAAATCCAAAATTACAAAAGGGGATGATTCAGAATAGCAGTGGTCCTATTTAAAGAGATCGTTCAAGAACAGGTCTATCATCTCCGTAGCTTCCGTACCTTTGCTATCATTTATCTAAAAATCGCTAAAATATACTCAACTATATTTGAGGGCTCATTTCAGCTTAGCTAACTCCTCCTTTAAAGAATCTAACCAAATTGGTTGATTCTCTCCAACAGTCTCAGCCGATTCAGTGACGGGTTCCTTCTTCTATCACTTGCTTCAATTCTTCTTAGCAACTCATCTGTTGATAACCAGATCTCCCATGATTGGATTCAACCTGATTTCCAATCTCGAATCAGTAATGGGTACTGTGTGAAATTTAGTTGTCAATATCTGCGCGACTACCTTTTCCTTCATACTCGTAGAAAAATTTAGCATGTTGCCCGAATAACTAGTTTCATTTGATTTAACTGGGTCCAAATACCTCAGTTTTGTGGACACTAGAATACTTTTGCAGAGATGAGAAGTTCAAACCAGTTTGGAGATTGTCTGTTGATGGATAAGATGATGCTTCCATACCCAAGAATTGGTAATTATAGAGCCTCAATCATGAATCCCTGACAGACTTGCACACAAGTGCAATGGGTTGACATGCTCGACTAATTCATTTCAAATGATTAAATTTTTTGAGTTTGTTACATGGCGGCGTTCACCTAACTTCAAACGACTGTGATGTACAAGTGAATGAGACAAGGTGATCTGACTAACCATCACCCATCCCACGAATGGTGGATTTGACATATTGAAGCACGTGACATCGAAACTTATGCAAAAGTGGTTTCAACAGACCACCTTTCGCTAATGTATCTCTACGTGATGATGTAGTTCTTGCTAAGTTCTCAAAACTTGGGTCTTGTCTAAGAATTGTCATGGTGGCAACACTAAGAAATTAGAAAGGATAGTTCTGATATATTTATTGAGCTGAAATAGTTCATATTCTCATGGATTGTTGATTTAGTTAACCTAATAAGTTTTAATGGATGCACATTTTACAGAATTAACAACAACTAGATCAGATTAGATCAAGTACCGAATCCATAGGAATGGAAGAGACACCAAGAAATTATAGTAAATAGGATGAGATTAGAGGGATGAATGTCCATTTGGACATTGATGGAACAAACTCTGATGGACATGGAGAGGAAAGGAATGAAAACCAGAATATGGTATAGACCATTAAAATTTTTCAAAAGGATGTCCAAATCCATAAAGCTAATAATGAAAGGCTTATGAGAGCAAAAGAGCAACAGAATGACTTCAACATGAAGTTATTGCAAAGCCTGAACAAAATAGAAAAGAAATTGGAAAAAGAGAGTGACTCAAGCAAATATGGAAGTCACAAAACTTCGGATGAGAAAAATAATTCAGGAAATGTTAGCAGATGCCACCATCACTCCCCGAAGCATTCCAATAAAAGAGTAGGTAGTAGCACAAGTCCGTTCCCTGGTAGACAACATAAGAGGTCTGGGGTGGATGATCTATGAGGATAAATGAAAAAAAATCAAACCTCCTACATTTGATGGTGAGTGCAAGTGATCCAGATGGATATTGATGGCCACCCACCTTTTCCAACTAGCTCAAAACATCTTTATGAAATTTTTGGCAATTTACTATTTTTAGCAGTGTTTACTTTCGGGGCCATTTTGAGGGCCTAAATGAAGGTTTTTAGGTATCGATCTCCTCAATGATAACTAAAAGAATAATTAATTCCCCAAAATGAATCTCCTCGACAATACCTTTCCAAGGGGCTATCACACGCCTAAAATGGAGATCGTATGCAAAAGTTACAACCCCGGGAAGTTGATGTACTAGCTTACCCAAACGGGGCCCACATGACTTTTGGCGCTTCATCTCCTAGGGTTAGGTTTTTGGATGTATAGGGTTTTTGGCATTCTTTCTTATTGTAAAAATGCCTTTAGATCCTCATTGTTTTTGTGCCTCTTATGTCACCTTAGTGAGAAAAATAGAGGTGCTTGCAAGCTCAGTTGGGTCTGCTGAGTAGGACAGCTGCAAGGAAAAGAGTTAGGGAAAGAAATAAAAAACTACAATTAAGAATTAAACTAAGAAATGCAATAACAACTAAATTCATGAGCATATGGACATAGAAACAAAAATAACCATAAGACCCATGTCACCAATGTTGAGGCTGATCTATTAGTGAAACAATACACTAAGAAGAAAGGGGACTATGAGTCCCTTCTTCCTCCAAGGG
>JZKD02S1907968.1:30192-67439 GCA_000966675.3 Picea glauca
CTATTTGACAACTTCTATGGTTTTGACAATGTGAGAACCAGATAACGGGGAGTTATTTGGATGCCTATCCCCAAAATCCTACCTAGACTAAAAAATTTCTTTTGGCACCTCCTATAGAGGAAAACTTAGTGAGTTTTTAGAAATATTTTAGATGTAGTTGTTTTGGGAGGTTGGGGGTGCAAACCAACCTCGTTGAAAAAATGGGAGTGGATAGTTTCGTCAAGAAAATGGTGGGGTGTTTTTGGAATCCATTTGATGGAAACTTACTTTGACCTCCACGTTTAAAGAAGAAGCTATGTGAGTGATAAGTGACTTTTGTGTGTGAGTGAAAGTGTGCCAATTTTTAGTGAATTATATGTCACCTTGCTGCATGTGGACTTCGCTTGGTCCTTACAAGTGTTTGATTACCTAATTAACTAAGTGGCTTTGGTACAACCTTGCGTAATTCAAAAGTCCCTAGGAAGCTAGCATGTGGACATGTGGGTTCGTTACTATCCCTTTAACTCCCTATTGTGATGTAATATAAGAAAATCTTTAAAACTATCCTAGATTGATCACGTGGGCATGTATGGGCTCGTTACAAAAACATTTAAACTTCCCTAGTGATTTGATCTAAGAAAGCAAAATTCAAACACTATCCTATCTTTGTAGCATGTGGGCATGTATGGGCCCGTTACAATATTAAGATGTGTTTGAAATAGTAAACTAAGAGGAGTCCCAAGAAGGGTTGTTGTCCTCTCCTAAAGATTTTAATGTTCTTAAGGGAGATGAAATCGTTTCACAATCTTTTTTCTGATTCTCAAGATCACTTGGAGGTGCGAGAGAAGAGCATACTAAGTGATTGTTATTCAACTTCTAGTCCCAAATGCAAGTCAAATGTGATTAAAAATTATTTTCAACTTATCTTGTGAGTCAAAACAAGACATCCATGTGGCAAAAAGAAAACAAGGGAAATTGATTTTATCCTCCTAAGTGCCTATGTGTTTTTGACTAACCCCTTTATATGATGAGGGGACTAAGTGTGGTGCATCTTTAAAACATGCTTGAAATCATTTTTAAGAAGGAAAATGGCCTTCCCCACATCTCAACAACTTTACAATGTGAATTTTTGCACAAATACGCGGGTCTCAGTGGAGACAGAGGCACATAGAGCGCATGCGCGCGAACAAAGACAAGTCAACAGGCGCACATGCGCAGAACATAACTGTGAATCAGGCGCATGTGCACACGATGCACGTCCGTGGGCCTAAAAACCCATGCATATATGACACACGATCAAGAATGAAAAATCCGAATGGATTTCTCTCAATTCAACTTGGAATTGGCTGGTTGGTAGGTCGGCTTAGGCCGGTTAGTGCACCTGCAAGTTAAACAAACTAAAATAAGAGCAAGAAAAACCCAAATGGGGTAGAAAATTTATACCTTTCCCCAGTGGATTCACCAATCTGTTGCACCTATTCCGTCACCTTAGTGAGAAAAATAGAGGTGCTTGCAAGCTAAGTTGGGTCTGTTGAGTAGGACAGCTGCAAGCAAAAGAGTTAGGGAAAGAAATAAAAAACTACAATTAAGAATTAAACTAAGAAATGCAATAACAACTAAATTCATGAACATAGGGACATAGAAACAAAAAGAACCATAAGACCCATGTCACCAATGTTGAGGCTGATCTATTAGTGAAATAATACACCAAGAAGAAAGGGGACTATGAGTCCCTTCTTCCTCCAAGGGAGGGCTCTTGGACCCCCACTAGCTAGCTCTTCTTACAATAAATAAAAATGGAAAATGATGAAAGAAATCTTTACAAATCCACTCAATGGGTGAGATGGATTGCCCAATGCAATAGTGCAAATATTCTCTTGAAAAGGATGGAGTCATCAAGAGAATAGAGGCAACATAACATTACTTTGAATTCCTTCAAAAATGAGGTGCATCCATGGCCTTTTTATAGCATTCTTTTGAGCTATTGTTTAACTGCTTTGTAGTGTGAAAAGAGGCTAATTAGGGAATTTCTAGGTCTTTGACCAACCATCCAGTCGAATCCAGTCCAGATTTGAGGGTCAAATCGGCTTGGGAGATGAATCATAAGTGGGTGGGAGGTTGACCACTCTCATAAATGCGTCGTTTAGCAGGTGCATGGATTTTTGCAATAACAATCTCGCATCATGCGCATCTGCGAAATTTTTTCGTTCCTGTTCCACGCATGTGCGTGCGCGCCTAGTGTCTTCATAGAGCCCTTCAATTTTTCACTACTTTGTATAGTTTTTTGACCCTTTTATGAATGCCTTGGTATTAATTCAGGTCCATGGGTGACTTCATCACTATTTGATGATGCTGAGTTCTTGTAACCATGTGTGGATGAAATTTTAGTGATAGCAATTGTAACCTTCTGCTGGTGAATGTGTGCTACTGTCACATCTTTTCTGAGAGATAAGCCACCACCATTCCAACAAGCTTGTTTTTGCTGCATTTTACAGCTTCATCTTATTTCGTTATTGAATAGAAAACCAATTTTACTGTATCTCTGTTATTTTGTGTTAAGCACCTATTAATAATATGTATTCATTTCATTCTACTCATAAAATCTAGATCAATGGTATCAGAGCGGTCTGCTCCTTGTCGTCTTAATGCATGTCCCCAAAGAGGTCGAAGTATAAAGAGTTGGGTCTTGAGCTTGTTTCTCTTGAGGACAGAAGCTCTCGCATGCCCAAGTGACCTCCCATAGCAGGAGAAACAAAAGATAATGGGATAGGAGATCCTTTCAAACTATTGATTGAGGAAGCCCTCACGCAACAGAGGGACAAGATGATGGATAGTTTCGTGCAAATCCTTCGGTGACTACCAACAGGCGACGCATCTTCTTCGAATAGAGGCACTGCCCCCTTCAAGGTACAAATAAACTTTAGTATTCCTATATTTGAATGTCAGATAGATGCAGATGTTGTACACAAGTGGTTGAATCTACTAGAAGGGTATTTTTCTGTTCATAAATTTTCGGATAGAGAGAAGACTACTTTTGCGCTCCTCAAAGTCATTCCCCATGTCAAAGATTGGTGGGAAACTTTATGTGAGCAAAAGGAAATAGAGGAAACCTCATTATTTTCAGTCATGGCCACCTGGGAATCCTTCAGGGATGCTATTAAGGAACAATACTATCTTGTCAGAAGTTATGACGACCTGTATACCAAATGTACCACACTATGGCAAGAAAGAGACCAAGCAGTGCCAGATTTCACAAATATCTTCCATACCTTGCGCACCAAGTTGGATATCAAACATTTGGAGCGACATCTAGTGTTCAAGTATCACGGTGCTCTACATAGATACATCCAGACCGAAATGGAATTTCTAGACATCTCATCCTTGGGCGCGGCCTACCAATATGCCATCAAAATCGAGTAGAAGCTCAAACAAAAGACGCGGCAATTTGGGCCTGGGAACCCTTCACAACAAAATCCACGAAAGGGCGGCTCCAGCCCACCGAACAAAGGAAAGATCAAAGATGGGTAGTATCAAGACAACCAGTACAAGATGAAAGAAGAGAAGGACACCAGAAATACAAAGAAAGATACCAGGAAGTGGTGCGACTTCCATAAGAGCCCTTGGCATAGCAATGCTAACTGCCGCTCAAAGCAGTCACTGGTGGCTGAAGTGAAAGCCTCTGAATTAGATGTAGATTCTGACTCTGAGACAAAACTAGAAAGGGGAAGATGGATCATTGATGCGGAACCCAGTGCCACCGTTGCTACCACCAAGCTCCAGCCTGGTGAACCAGACAAGCCAGAAGAAGGGGAGCACCTTTTCCATTCATAGATGTGGGTAAAAGGCACCCTGCTGCACTTCATTGTTGATAGAGGTAGCTAGAAGAACCTCATCTCAGTAGAGGTTGTCAAGCAGCTGGACCTGTCAACAATGCCGCACCCACAATCCTACACCATTGTATGGCTCCACCAAGGAAGCGATCTCCGTGTCAGCTAACAGTGTCGACTGTCATACGACATCAAGCCCTTCAAAGATGAGGTATTGTGTGATGTTTCTCCTCTTGAAGTTTGTGATGTTCTTTTGGGCCAACCTTATTTATGGAAACGTCATGCTGTATATGAGTCTAGGCCTTGTAGTGTTATTATTACTTTGAACAGGAAATTGTACAGGATACCTGAGGTAGTCCCACCTAGTACTATTTCCTTGATCTCTGCTAAGCAATGCAGGAAGGTCATCTCGCAAACAAGGAAGTTTGTCTTCTTCATGATTCACTCTCAGAACAAGCGAAAGATCGCAGCCACATCTAAGGTCTCTGCGACCAATCTCTCCACATAGCAGAAGCAAGTAGATAAGGTCATGGAAGAATACTCGGATATCTTCTCCTCACCTATAGAGGTACCTCTGCACTACCAGATCAAGCACCCCATCAGTCTGACCCCTAGTGCACCACTGTGCAATGGGTCAGTCTATCGTCGCTCTTTGTTAGAGAATGAGGAGATCAAGTGACAGATCCAATAACTTCTCCACAAGGGGCACATCCTCCCCAGCTCATCACCTTGCAGGAGCCCAATCGTGTTGGTACAGAAGAAAGATGGAACCTGGTGACTCTGTGTTGATTACCAGGCTCTGAATAAAATCACTATTAGAAACCGATACCTGATTCCCCGAATCGATCACCTCCTTGATCAACTCACGGGGGCCAAATACTTCAGTAAGATTGATCTGAATTCTGGCTACCACCAGGTCTTGATAGAACAGACAGATGTATGGAATACTTCCTTCAAGTCAAAGGAAGGCATTTTTGAATGGTTGGTCATGCCCTCTGGTTTGACAAATGCTCCAGCCACTTTCATGAGAATGATGGATGATATCCTACAACCATTCACCAATACTTTTGTAATGGTGTATCTGGATGACATTCTAATTTACAGCAAGACTTGGGCCAAACACTTGCAGCATATTCAACAGGTTCTGCACACCCTGTGACAGCACAAGCTATACGCCAACCTGGAAAAATGCTCCTTCGGCATGGACATGGTCCATTACTTGGGCTACATCATTGATCAACATGGCATACATGTGGATCTAGCCAAGATCCAAGTCATCCGTGACTGGCCAGCCCCAACAACACTCACTGAGCTTCAGATCTTCTTGGGACTTGCTAATTTCTATCGCATGTTCATGTTGGGTTTCTCCCATATTGCATGGGCCCTCAGCCAAATAAACAAGGGTGGTCATAAGACAAAATTTGCATGGGGTCGGTCCCAACAATAAGTGTTTGATGATTTGAAGCAGTGCTTGTGCTCAGCCCCATTACTTTCACTACCGGACCTGCAACATCCCTTTAATATCGAGACATATGCTTTAGACTATGCTATGGGTGCCATTCTCACTCAGCACGACCACCCCATGGCCTATCGTAGTGAGACACTATCTGATACTGTCCGTAAGGACCCTACCTACGATAAATAAATGTACTCCATTGTGAAAGCATGCTTCCAGTGGAGGCATTACATTCTTGGGAAGGAGATAGTCATCCACACTGATCATAAGCCACTACAGTTCATGTAGACACAGGGAAAACTGCAGAATGACCGCCATCAAAAGTGGTCCACATACTTGCAACAATTCCACCTCAACATCAAGTATAAAATAGGAAGCACCAATCACATCGTTGATTGACTCAGCAGACCACCAGTCATAGCACTCACCACAATGCTAGACTCTTGTGGCCATGAGACATCTCGATGGCCCCAAGTCTATGAGATAGACCTTGACTTCACCACCACCTACCAAATGTTGGGTGCAAATGTAGTTGTCGATAATTTCCATCTTCAGGATGGGTTGTCTTATCGTCTAGGTCATATCTGTGTTCCATCAAGTGAGCGAGTGAAGCTGATCTAGGAATCCCACTACAGTCAGGTGGAAAGACACTTCGGCATCGAAAAGACAGTGGCGATGCTACAGAAACATTTCTACTGGCCAAAACTTCGATAGGAGGTTGACAAGTATATCAGGTCCTACACTGCCTGTGCTATTTCCAAACCGACCACTAAGAAACAGGGCCTGTACACCTCTCTTCCTACTCCTGATAGGCCATGGGACTCTATCTCAATGGACTACATGTCGGGCCTCCCATCCACCAAGCGGGGAAATGACTGTGTTTTTGTGGTTGTTGATCGTTTTTCTAAGATGGTGATTCTGGTTGCTTGCAAGAAGAGCATCACAGCAGAGACTACTACCAAGCTCTTCTTTGAACGAGTTTGGGTACATTTTGGAATCCCACAAACCATTGTATCAGATCGGGATATTCAATTTCTCAGCACATTCTGGTCGAGCCTCTGGTCACTGCTGGACACCAAGCTCACCAAATCCATGGCCTTCCACCCCCGGACAGATGGCCAAACCGAGGTTGTAAATCAAATGATTGTGCATATCCTTTGCATGTATAATTCAAAGAACCTTTGCACATGGGATGAGAGCCTTAGCTATGTCTAGCATAGCTACAATTGAGCCTTGCATAGCTCAACCGGCCACAGCCCCTTTCAAGTGGGGTTGGGATTCCAACCATTGGGTCCCATAGATGTTGCACTTCCTCTTGCGGTCACTTCGACTGACTCATCTCCTACTCCAAATGAAGCTGACAAAGCCACCTAGCTCATTGAGAGGATCCATCAAATCCACCAATAGGTTCAGGATATCCTACATAAGTCCAATGACAAGTACAAATAGCGCCATGATCAACATCGGGTCCCGCATAATTTTTAGGTGGGTGACAAAGTTTCATTGCACTTGTAGAAAGAACACCTTACAGGACCCCATCGAAATATTTTCCCACTCCGTTATGGACCGTACACTATCACCAAGGCCATGGGGGATAATGATTTTGAGCTCAACATTCCTCCTTTCCTTGGCCTACACCCAGTGTTCAACGTGGATCTCGTTCGCCCTTATTTCCCACCATTATTGGACACCTCGGAAGTAGCAGAACAACTGACACCAACATAGCTCAACCCTGACTGCATACAACAGGCATCCAATGATCAGATTGTGGACAGACAGATCAAGGGCACTCGACAACAAAGGATACAACTTTATCAAGTCGTCAAAGCAGGGCAGCTCCTGCATCAAGGCAAGTGGCTCACTCGGGGCCAAATTCAGCAGAAATTTCCTCATCTAATGGGGGACCTCAACGCAATGGAGAACATTTATTCCTAAGGAGGGAGGATTGATCCAAATGGATATCAGTGGCCACCCACCTTTTCCAACTGGCTCAAAACAACTTTCTGACATTTTTGGCAATTTACTATTTTTAGCAGTTTTTACTTCTGAGGCCATTTTGAGGGCCTAAATGAAGGTTTTTCGGTATCGAGCTCCTCAGTGATAGTCAAATGCATAATTGAGCCCCAAAAATTAATTTCCTCGACGATACCTTTCCAGTGGGATATCACACGACTAAAACAGAGATCGTATGCAAAAGTTACGACCCCGGGAAGTTGATGTACTAGCTTACCCAAACAGGGCCCACATGACTTTTGGCACTTCATCTCCTAGGGTTAGGTTTTTGGATGTCTAGGGTTTTTGACATTATTGCTTATTGTAAAAAGGCCTTCAAATCCTCATTGTAACCTTCTGCTGGTGAATGCGCGCTGCCGTCACATCTCTTCTCAGAGATAAGCTGCCACCATTCCAGCAAGCTTGTTTCCGCTGCATTTTACAGTTTCAGCTTATTTCGTTATTGAATAGAAAACTAGTTTTATTGTATCTCTGTTATTTTGTGTTAATAACCTATTAATAATCTGTATTCATTTCATTCTGCTCATAAAATCCATATCAACAAGACAAATGAAGACGCAGAAACATGGTTGTTGGGCATGAGAAAGTATTTTCAATTACACAATTATTCTTCTCATGCAGAGGGTAGAATTGCCATCTATGAACTCAAAAGAAAGGCATCCATGTGGTGCAATCAACTTGTGCAAGTACACCACCTTAAAGAGAAGAGAATTACTTGGAAGGTATTTAAGAAGTATTTTGAGAAGAAATACTTGACTAAGAGATATTATGACAAGAAAATGAAAGAGTTCTTTGAACTCAAACTTGGAAACATGACCATAGATGAATATGAAAGAAGATTCCTAGAATTGATGAAGTATGTCTCCTGCATCAAGGATGAGACAGTCAAAATTCAAAGGTATTTGAGTGAATTGCCAACATTCATCAGTGACAAAGAACAAAATGATGATCCCAAGACATTGGAAGAGACCATAAGGCGAGATAAATGTTTATATGATCAACAGAAAGCAAGGCCAACTTTCCAAAAATCTTGGGAAGACAAAAAGAAGTTCAAGGAGGATAATAGGAAGAAAGGATTTAAACCATCATTATTCAGAAATAGTCCACAGGGACCACCAACTTCTAAAGAGCCTAAAACGATAGAGGCAAAAGGCCAAAGGCCAAGGCATTCACCTATTCAATGTTGGGGTTGTAAAGGAGATCATAGATTCAGAGATTGTCCTCACAGAGGTGAAAAAGGAAGGACTATTTATAATGTACAACAAGATGAAATAGTGGAAGACATGGGAAAAAAGTGCCAAGGATCTATGCAACCCTGGATAACAAGCAAGAAAAATATCAGTCACACATGATTGAAGTGGAAGGTATGATTAACAACCAAACCATTTCTATTTTAATTGACTCAGGAGCTAGTCATAGTTATATAGACCCTAAGATGGTAGAAAGTTTGCAATTGCTAAGAAGCAAGAATGGAAAATTTTGGTTGGTACAGTTGGCTACAGGAGCCAATTTTGTTTTTAATGAGATGGTTAAGTCATGTCTCATAGACATGAATGGACTGAACACCAAGGCAAGTTTGAATATTTTACCTTTAGGTTCCTATGATTGTCTAATTGGGATGGATTGGTTGGACCCACATCATGCTCTATTGGATTGTCATAAAAAAGAATTCACTTTCTTGGATGAAGAAGGAAACCAAAGGAAAGTGTAGGGAATTCCCAGGGTAGTAACTGTTAGAGAAATTTCAACATTGTAGCTGAAGAAATGTTATAGAAGAGGATGCCAAATATTTGCAGTTCATATAGAGGAGACAACTAAAGACAAGGTGGAAAATTTGGAGGATTATGCAATCCTGAAAGAGTTTGAATATGTATTCAAGGAAGTACCAGGACTACCCCCAAGGAGAGACCTTGATTTTTCTATAAATCTGACACCAGGAGCAACTCCCATGTCAAAGACTCCTTACAAAATGAGTACACCAGAATTGAAAGAGTTGCAAATGTAGCTTGAAGAACTTCTGAAAAAGGGGTATATACACCCAAGTGTAGCACCTTGGGGTACCCCATTCTTTTTTGTGAAAAAGAAAGATGGAATGTTAAGATTGTGCATTGATTTTAGATAGTTGAATAAAGTGACTGTAAAGAACAAGTATCCTCCACCAAGGATCGATGATCTTTTTAATCAATTGATGGATGCAAAGATCTTCTCAAAGATAGATCTCATATCGAGATACCATCAGGTAAGGATTAAGGATAAACATATCAACAAGACTGCCTTCAGGACAAGATATGGTCATTATGAGTTCACAGTGATGCCATTTGGGTTGTTAAATGCACCAGTTGTTTTCATGTGCTTAATGAATGTTGTTTTCCGAGAATATTTAGACAAACTTATCATTGTCTTTTTGGATGACATTCTTATATACTATAAGACAAAAGAAGAGAATGAACATCACTTGAGGATGGTGTTGCAAGTATTAAGGGAGCATCAGTTGTATGCCAAATTGAGCAAGTGCTCATTTTATCAGAAGCAAATTCATTATTTGGGGCATATCATCTCAAAAGATGGAATAGCAGTAGAACCTGAGAATATTGAAGCCATTAGAGAATGGTCATGACCAAAGAATGTGACAGAGATCAGATCATTCATGGGTCTTGCAGGCTACTACAGAATATTCATTAGAGGATTCTCAAAGATAGCACACCCAATCACTTCCTTGAAAAGAAAGGGTATGAAGTTTCATTGGACGTCAGACTGTGAAAGGAGTTTCCAACATTTGAAACAATTATTGATGAGTGCTCCAATACTAAGGATTGCAGACCAAAATGAAGATTTCATTGTATTCACCGATGCATGTAATGAAGGAATTGGTGGAGTCCTAAGTCAAAATGGATTTGTGATATGTTATGAATCAAGGAAGTTGAAGGATCATGAAAGAAACTATGCCACTCATGATTTGGAGTTGGAATCCATAGTGCATGTCCTGAAGAAATGGAGACACTACCTCATGGGAAAAAGGTTTGAGCTAAGAACAGACCATAATGGTTTGAAATATTTATTTGATCAGCTAAATCTGAATTCTAGACAAAGTAGATGATTATAATTTCTAAGTGAATATGACTTTGATATAACGCATATCAAGGGGAAGGAAAATAAAGTGGCAGATGCACTCAGCGGGAGGGTGAATGAGCTTCATGCTACAACCATCAACATGTATCAAACTGATGTTAAAAGAAAAATTCTAGAGGCTGCAAATACGGACCTGCAATACAAAGAATTGATAGAAAAACTACAACAAGGTAAGACACCACAGAAGATGAATATTTTTAATTTGGCAGTAGATGGAATACTGCTGCACAAGAACAAAATTTTTGTACCAAATGTCTAGCACTTGAAACATATAATTTTGCATGAGATGCATAATGTTCCTTATGTAGGGCACCCTGGATATTAGAAAACCGTAGCAGCGGTCAAGAGCCAATACTTTTGGCCAGGTATGAAGAGAGAAATTGCAGAATACATCACTAGGTGTATGGAATGCCAGAAATTTAAAACAGAGCATAGGCACCCAGCGTGATTGTTGCAACCTTTGCCCATTCATGTATGGAAGTGGGAAATGGTGACAATGGATTTATTACAGGATTGCCCAGAATAGGCAAGCTACATGATTCAATTATGGTAGTGGTGGAAAAGCTTACAAAAGATGCTCATTTTATTCCACTAAAAACTACTCACAAAGCAACAAATGTTGCTGATATTTTCATGAAGGGAGTGGCATGATTGCACAGAATTACTAAAATGATTATGTCTGACAGAGATCCAAAATTCACCTCAAATTTTTGGAAAGGATTGTTCAAACGATTCAAAATGAATCTGAACTTTAGTACAGCTTACCATCCTGAGACTAATGGACAGACAGAGAGGGTGAATATAGTAATAAAAGATATGTTGAGAATGTATGTGATGGATTAACCATCAAAATGGGAAGACTACCTACACTTAGTAGAATTTGCTTACAACAATGGGTATCAAACATGATTGAAGATGAGCCCATTTGAATCACTTTACGACAGAAGGTGCAATACTCCAGTAAGCTAGGATAATCCAGCTGATAGAACAGTAGTCAGGCCAGAGTTGCTCAAGGAGATGGAGGACCAAATGTTGAAAATTAAGCAGAATTTGAAAGATGTCCAAGATAGACAGAAAAGTTATGCTGATAAAAACATAATCCACAGAGAATTCAATTTGGGTGATCATGTTTTCCTGAAAGTGAAAGATAACAGTAGTTCCCTGAAGCTGGGAAGTTGCACCAAGTTGGCAGCCAGATTTTGTGGACCATTTGAAATCCTAAAGAGGATTGGTCCAGTTGCTTATATGATTGCGTTGCCTACATCTATGTCTGTTCATAATGTATTCCATGTATCATTGCTAAAGAAATACATACCTGATGCTAATCATGTTATTGATTGGAATGTTATCAGGTAGAGAAAAAAGGTGCCTTCCAAGTGCATCCGATGCACATTTTGGATCGGAAGATCAAACAACTCTGGAATCGAACCATAGGGATTGTAAAGGTCCAATGGACCTGGTACGGACCTGAAGATGCTACCTGGGAGCATGAGGATTCAATGCGGGTAGAATACTCACATCTTTTTGAAATTTTTTGAAAATTTTGTTGTATATCGGTACATGATGCACGAAGGATAGTGCATAAATAAGAGGGGGGATTGTAACATCCCTCGGCTGAACCCAAATGTAAATGTAATCCAAGTATATTTAAACTAGTCAGCTGTTTACGCATCATTTTTGTAATACACCTTTCATGACATGGTGTGCGCATATACTATGCAGTAAAGTGATGTAGTGTGCACATTTCTAGATACCGCGCATAGTAACTAAAGTGCACACAAGCTTAAATACAGAAGACACCACGCATAGTAACTAAAGTGTGTGCAACCCTAAGGTCATCGGATACCACACACAGTAACTAAAGTGCACGCAACATTAAGGTCAGTGAACCTTTGTGTATATGATATGCATTATAGGCTCGTGAGCCAGTATTATAAGTCATAATGCTTATGTTTTGGATTTAGGCCAGAGTGCCTAGATGTTAAAGGCCAAAGTGACTATTTTGTATATGTTTCATGATTAATATAAAAAAATATACATCGTTGCGTGTAGACCAACCACGATAAAAGAGAAAGGGGACTAGATTCCACCAATTATGGAAAGGGAGGGCCAAAAGTTAAGGAAAGGGATAAGTGAGAGAGATTAAGCCAGAAAGGAATATTATATTAATATTTCTTAGAACATAGAGTATGGATAATTATTTTATCCTAAGAAATAAAGTTGGGGACAAGTGTACCAAAGTAGCTTCCAACATGACAAGTGTCAAGTTGGGGGCATGCATACATATTGTCGAGACTTAGTTCATCCGAGGGATTTGCCATTGTTTTCCCATCATTCCTTCCATCACAGAGCATTATTCTAGAAGCATTCACACAGTCATTGAGCTACCTTGTATATTCCTACCACTGTAACCAGATTAGATTGATAACCATTCCTGTTGGTGTTCCTGTCCGCTTGGGAGCGGGATTGAAGAGGCGGGCTATCAGGCCCATGAGAAATTCTTTGAGTGAGAGAATTGTTTGGGATCAATTTCCTGAAAGTGTTAAACTTCGGCTACAGTACTCTGAGACTTCCGGTCCAGCCTGTTGTTGAATCCCTGGAAGGGAAGTGGGGCAGTCGAGGAACTGTTGAGAAGAGAAGGAGCACACTTCCTTGGGTGGGACAGACATGTGGGGAAGGAAAGGTTGTAGGATGTGGTTGAGTGAACACCTGAGAGGGAGTCTTTCTGGTTGAACGTGAACCTATAGCCTAGTTAGGAATCCCTTTCACGGGTGGAGTCTAGTCCCAACTTGGGGGTGACTCACTGTTGAGAGTGATGAACAGTGTATTCTAAAGCTGGGAGGTTCGTGGACGGTCTGCACGTAGTTGCTGACATTCTCACTAAGATAAGTACTAGTTATGTGATGAATTTACATGTTGCATTGTCATTTATGTGTTATCTTATGGGTTTTATTGCTTGTGTAAACATAACTGTCCATATGTTTAAGGGTAGACTCCTATATATGCTGCATGTTTTTGTTTACTATTAATTTAATTTGAAATCATATATTTATAGAATGTAATTGTTTGTTTATGATTTATATGAGAAGCTTCCACTAGAGCATTGTGTGTTTATGTTCATTTGCATGCAGTTAAGTATGTATGTAAGCTTGTGTGTGTATATACATATATATAAGAGAAAAAGTTATGTGACATAGCTTAGTTCAATACTAGGGTGTTACAATATGATGTCAGAACTAAGTTGAGTGTTTGACTAGTGGCATTCCCTGACCTTTTGGTGGTCGGGGGTATGCTACATACCACATCTACATTAAAATCGTTACACTGGGTCACTATGAAACACAACTAAGTTTTACACTAGTGGCAGATCCTCCTTCCTCCATGATACATGCACTGATGGAGGGTGAGGTCAGTGCACTCATGGGTGCTGATAACGATCCCCTAGAGAACAGTGTAGGTCTCATCACCTCAATTGATGAACTTGCCAGACATGCAAAGATTTAATTATCTCTACCTGGGTCCTCATGTCCACCTGACTCCTCCTCTATCTTTCTGGATTCTTCACTGGTCTCCACCACCTTTCCTGTCCAAACCCTGGATTTACTCTAGGCTGAACACAAACATTAATCTCCCTCTACAAAGGACCTGTCTCACCATCTTCCTACCCGGAGCCATTCACAGACTCCTTCAACTTCCACCCATACGATTTCCTACTCTAAACCACTCCCTCATTTATCCTCAACCGACCCACCTGCTACTACTACCCCACGAGGGGAGAAATCTACCTCAGCACTAGTGAGACCTGTAGGTACTCCAAGATTCAAATGCTCGACTGGTGCACACACTATCAGGGGTAAAAAAATAGCCATAAGATCGTTGTGTATGAAGAAGACAAAAAGGAAAATGGTTCTTGGAATATACATCGGTTTAGAAAACTCAGTATCATTGAGTCTCTATTCTCTAGTGGGTATATTATCCTATAGACATCTATGTCGAACTGACCTAGAAGAGTGGGTGTAGTTAACTTGGCATCCTTTTTTGGGTTATGTACCATAGATCACCTACCTAATGAGAGGTTGGATCTATTTCCAATTTAAAACACTAGAGGACTCCACTTTCATACTTGAGTGGCTCTAGACCATAGACAGCGGTAGCCTTATTTTAAAATGATGGCAGATAAGATTTGACCCATCACATGAGTACTTTTGTATGCACCATTTATGGGTCCTTCTACTTGGTCTACCTTTACACCTTTCGAATACAAAATCTCCCGAGGCCATTGGAAATACACTTGGTCATTTCATTAGTGTGGACCCGAAGTCCCTCATAGGCCCAGAAAAGAAAGTAGTGAGGGTAATGGTAGAGATCGACATACATGAAGGACTGTTAGAATCCATGGATATTTATTGGAGAGGCCATCACACTCACCCTAATATGGATTACCTAGGCATACCCTTGAGATGTACAATCTATAAACAAACGGGCCATCTTAGAAAATTCTGCACTGGCATCTTGGACAAGGAACAGTTAGAGGACACTATGATCGAACTATCCACTAGGTCGGACTCTCCTAAAGTGAAGACACAACCTACATACACAGATTTCATGGATGTTGGTGAACAAGAAGACTCAGAATCCATCACTGGTGACATGAATCTTACTACAAATGCGGGCGAAGTTTGGGGAGCCTCAACCACTCAGGACTCCTTGGCTAGATATTTTAACTCCTTATTTCTAGCGCACGATTTGGTATATTTCCCACCATATGTTTTGGCACCTACTTGGCCCAATGTACGAGTGGGATTGTAGTCCATTTTAAAGTGTCTAGACTGGTTTATTATTTCTGAAAATATTGTAACATGAGATGGCCTTTCCTTACCTATTGGACCATGCCCCGATTCTACTGCAATTTGGCTCACCTGCTAATCATATTTCCTACTCTTTCAAATTGAATTCAAGCTAGCTGCATGAGGAAGATTTTAATAATATTTTTAATACAGTTTGGAATGATCCCATATTTCTGGTAGATCCAAGAATACAACATCGCTTTGTATGGAAATTGAAGCATATAGAAGCCTATATCAAAAGTTGGGATACTTTACACATAAACACACACTACATAGACTAGAAGCATTGGAGTTTAAACTACTAGAACTACAACAAGAAGACACACAAGATGGGGACTTTAGGGGTAGGTACCAACAATTGAAACAAGTAAAATCCGAGAGGAACCAATTGTTTCTCGCAGAAGCTCTTTGGAGGCAATGAAGGAGAGAAAAATGGATAAAGTGCAGAGATCTCAATAATAAATATTTCCACAATTTTGCAAGCTACTGCAAGAACAAAAAACATATTTGGGATATAACAGAAAAAGTTGGCACTACACACAGAAGACAACAAGCAATTAACACAACAGCTATATGCTTTTTCAAATCATACTTTGAGGTGACGCCACACAACAATATACAATATCATGTCACTGCGGCTAGGCTCTTCCCACGATTGGTAACAGGGGATGATTCTATTATTATGGATAGTCCTTGTACACTACATGAAGTTTTGAATGCATTAAAATCCTTCACAAAGGACAAAATCTCGGGCCCTGATGGTTGGGCTGTATAATTCTACCTACCTTTCTTTGATTTAGTTGGGACCGATCTCTTGGAGCTAGTGGAAGATTCCAGACTCTGAGGTAAGGTGATTAGGGAACTGAATTTGATCTTCTTGACCCTTATTCCAAAATCTAATAATCCAATTTCATTTCGTGAGTACAGACCAATAACACTCTACAACTTGTGCTACAAGTTAATATAAAACATAATCGCAAATAGGATTAAACCTATCATTTGGAGGACACTGTCAGGTGAATAGCTGGGGTTTTTAAAGGGTCAAAAATTTATAGATGCTATTGGCACTGCTCAAGAGTGCTTGAACAACATAAAAAACAAGAATTCAAGAGCACTCATCCTAAAACTAGACCTTAAAAATGAATTTGACTGCATAGACTGAGACTTTCTCAGATTAATTTTCACTCAATCGGTATTTAGCCAAGCATCAATAAAGTGGACCATGAGTTGTGTAATAAGTGAAAATTTCGTTGTGCTGGTAAATGGAGAATCATCCACTTTCTTCCATAGTGGAAGAGTATTATGACAGGGATGCCCCCTCTCACCGCTCTTGTTCATCCTAGTCATGGAAGGATTAATCCTTTTACTCAAAAAAGGCCACGTAGAAGGAAAGTTAATGGGGATCAAAGTTTCCAGGATTGTAAAGATCTTGTACCTTATATTTTTCGATGACGTCCTCTTATGGCCAATGATAGTCTATAGGAATCGAGGGAAATCAAAGAAATCTTGAAGATATTCTGCTGCACCACGAGATTATAGATCAACTGGTCAAAATTGACATTCCACTATGCAAATATGCAAGGCCAAACCTTGTAACAACTGAAGGGAATCTTCCCTTATAGCTTTGTCCATCTTTTGCAAGGTTTCAAATACCTTGGATATTATATTAAAGATGAATACTTTAAGACTACAGATTGGGACTGGCTCATAGAAAAGGTGGAAAAAAAAAAGGACACTGGTGTAATAGATGGCTC
Organism: Picea glauca; assembly: GCA_000966675.3. Classification (NCBI taxonomy): domain Eukaryota; kingdom Viridiplantae; phylum Streptophyta; class Pinopsida; order Pinales; family Pinaceae; genus Picea; species Picea glauca. The sequence continues at coordinate 47,198 of JZKD02S1907968.1, forward strand.
TCCTTAAGAGGCAAATACACTCTTATCGAATATGTCCTAGAAGGACAACTGATTTATTGGATGGCCCTCACAGCTATACCTACCCCGATATTAGATAAACTAAGGAAACTAACTTACAACTTCATCTGGTCGGGAAACACTGACCATTACAAGCAACACCTATGCAACTGGGAAACCCCGGCCAAACCAAAAAATAAGGGTGGATGGGGGATAAAAATATCTTCCATTTCAATAAAGCACTGGACACCATCTCACTATGGTGTGTGTATTGTATATGATTTTGTATAGGTAATTAATAATAATAATAGAGTGAGCATTTTGTGCGTGCAATTTTCTAAGTTGGTATCGCAACATGTTTCTCTCTATGTATCTCCCTCGCGAGAGGGCATGTGCATAGAGATGTAATCTGCTCTCTGTTGGCCCTTGGTTATGAAAGGAATCAAAGAACAAGGAAGGAAAGGTAAAAAGAGACCTTCGCGGGAGACATAGTAACTGTCACTGAGTCAAAGTGAGAAAATGAGCAGGAAATATGGAGTGAAGTGCAGAAAAGCAAGCCATTGAACGAGGAGATTAGGGATGAAATATCAACAAGGAAGAAGGATCGTGGACAACTCAGCAAGCAGAGAAAGCCATCATAGGATGATTTGGATAATCACGCAATGAAAAAGGAAAGACAAGCTGACGAAGCCTAGAAAAAGTGGGTCAAGTTGACCTAGGGTTTTAGACACCTAGAGTTTTGGTATCTAGGGTTTTGACACCTAGGTTTCAACCTAAGACTGTCGGTGAGGGTTTGTAATGTATAAATAAAGGTCAAGAGGACCTGGTTCGGGTTGTTTTTGTTGTTGATCATTGAGTATTGGTATGATATTGTTGTTATAGCTCTATTGTGGAGGGAGAGGATTGTATTACAATATCTTCAACTGTGTGTGAAGGTAAAATCCTGTAGTTGGGTGTGCAGGAAAGGGAGAGAAAGAGAGAGAAGAAAGAAGATATGCTAGCTGAGAGCGCAGATAAGAACTGTATGCTTTACCTTAATAAATCATAAGCACAGTTCTGTGGACATAGCCCCAGAGAGAGAGTGAACCATGTATATTTTGTGTCATATGTGTGATCGATGCCTGGATCTCTGTCATTGTTATATTTTTATTTGCAGTCTTATGTTAGATCATATCTATAGCTACGTAGGATAGACCTAGATAATAAGTGATATATGAATGCTATATTGTTGTTGTGATAGATCCACTTGATATTTCCCTAGTTGTAGACATTTTTGTCCTGCAATCCCCCTCTTAGATGCTTTGGGTGAGACTGCATCTGCTTCGCAGGTGCTACCGAAAGGGAAAATAGATAGGGCTTGTTGGTGCGCTCTTGGAGTGAACCTCAGGTCCGCCTCTGTGCCAACAAATGATTCTGTTGCATGGATTTTCGGGATACCATCAGATCCACATTGCCAAGGAGGACTGTCATAAGACTACATTTGCCACAGAGTGGGGATCCTACCAATATACATTAATGCCATTTGGATTGAAGAATGCCCCAACCATCTTTTCCAAGGTGGTGGTCAAAGCGTTGAAATAATTTTTGCATAAATTTTTAGAAGCATACTTTGATTACTAGACTATTTTTAGTTTGTTGAAAAATCATATTGAATGTCTAAGGATAATGTTGGACAAATGCAAGCAGTGTCAAATTTCTTTGAATCTAAATAAATGAATCTTCTTCTCACCATTTGGAGTGCTATTAGGTCATATTGTATGAAAGTAGGGATTGTTGGTTGACCCATCTAAAATTGCAATTATAGTTGATTTGCCACCCCCCACTTCAGTCAAACAACTGCGCACTACACTAGGCCATACTGGATATTACAGGAAATTTATCAAAGGATATGCCCAAATTACAACACCAATGGAGAAGCTGTTGAAGAAGGACTGCTAGTATGAATGGACAGATGAATGTCAGCAGAGCTTCGACACAATGAAACAGAAGATGGTCACAGCCCCCATTTTGGTTTTTCCAGATTGGATCAAAGAATTGCATGTGCATGTCGATGCATATTCTATTGCATTAGGAGCAATATTGGCACAACCTGAAGAAGGGGACATTGATCATCCATTATAATTTTCCAGTAGGAATCTATCCACAGCTGAAGTTAATTACACCACTACAGAGAGAGAGGGAATATCCATGGTGTATGCACTGTAAAAATTCTGCCACTACTTGTTGGGAGGACACTTTAAAATGTTTACTGATCACTTCGCATTGAAGTACCTAGTCAACAAGATAGTGTTGGGGGGGGCGAATATGCATATGGATTCTATTGTTTCAAGAATATGATTTTGAGATCATAGTTAAGCCAGGAAGAATCAACAAGGGCCCAGACCTATTATCAAGGTTGGAACATGGAGAAGAACCTACCAGTTTGTAGGATACATTACCGGATTCACAACTTCTCACCATTAGAAATATTGATGACCACTTCATAGACATAGTCCAGTTCCTGCCAACAGGAATGGCTCCAAGTGAGTATACAATTCCTTAGAACAATTAGTGAGTGGTGTGTGCTACAGACTTTTCACTTATAGCTGGACAACTGTACAAAATGGGACTGGATGAAATATTAAGGAGGTGTGTTAGGGAGACAGAGCGACCAATGATCCACACAGAAGCTCATGAAGGCATTGTAGGAGGACATTACTCAGGGAAAGAAGCTGCACAGAAGGTTCTGCGAGATGGCCTTTGGTGGCCTACATTACACAGAGATGCTAAAGAGTATGCCATAGCATGTGATGTATGCCAGAGAGTTGGAAAACCATGCCAAAGAGATGACATGCCATTAGCACCACATATGACCCTACAAGCATTTGAAAAGTGGGCCATTGAATTCGTGGGGCCTATAAACCCACCACGAAAGTGCACATGAGCAAGGTAAATTATTACTACCACATAATACTTAACCAGATGGGATGAAGCCAAAGCAGTCAAGGAATATAGTGTAACTACAGTTGTGCATTTTATATTTGATGACATAATAACCAGGTTTGGATGCCCTAAGATCCTTACGAGTGATCAGGGTACACACTTCATCAATAAGACAATTGAAGCCCTGACTGAAGAATTTTCATTCCACCATCAAAAGAGTACACCTTACCATCCACAAGAAAACAGAATGGTTGAAGCATTCAACAAGATCTTGGAGACAACATTGACAAAGATTTTTAGTGTGAACAAGGATGATTGGGATTTAAGAGTACCAACAGTACTCTGGGCTTATAGAACCACTTGCAAGAAATTAACAATGCAGACCCCCTTCAAGTTGGTTTATGGTCTAGAAGTTGTTGTCCTGATGGAATACTTAGTACCAAGCCTAAGAATTTCTGCATTTACAGACATGGATGATACCGACACTGTTTCCGAGAGGCTTGCATAGTTGGTTGAACTGGAAGAAGATAGATTTATTGCAGGATTCCATCAGCAAGTTCAGAAGGAATGAGAAAAGGCTATCATAACAGGCACATCAATAAGAAGACATTCAAGCAAGGTGATTTAGTACTGGTGTATGACAGTAGGTTTATAAAACACCCTGGGAAGTTTAGAATGCATTGTCTCAGACCATATGAGATTGCCTATGTTACAGAAGGAGGAGCTGCGCAGTTGAAGACATTGAAGGGAGATTGGAAGGAAGGATTGTGAATGGGATTTGACTGAAGTTGTACTACGACAACCAGTTGCCTCACATCTCTCATTAAAATCATGAAGAAAAGGGTATATGTACCAGGTGTGTTTGAAACTGGGTACCAGACACAGAAAAGAAAGTATGCAAAAGGATGGAAAGGAGGCATAAAGAAGAAAGCAAGGGTTGTACTACACAGTCCAAAGTCGAAGTAAAAAAAGAGGATCAAATCTGAAGTTCCTCGGGATGAGTCACAGGTGAGTGTTGGGGGCCTGTTGGCCCTTGTTTATGGAAGGAAGTGAAGAACAAGGAAGGGAAGGTAAAAAGCGAGCTTTGTGGAAGACACAATAACTGTCATTGAGTCGAAGTGAGCAAAAGAGCAGGAAAGATGGAGCAAAGTGCATAAAAGCAAGTTGTTGGACGAGGAGATCAGGGATGATAGATCAAAAAGGAAGAAGGATCATGGAGAACTAATCAAGTAGAGAAATCCATCATCAGATGCTTTGGAGCACCTCACAATGAACAAGGAAAGACAGGCTGGTGAAGCCAAGAAAAAGCGGGTCAAGTTGACCTAGGGCTTTAGACACCTAGGGTTTTGGTATCTAGGGTTTTGACACTTAGGTTTTGGCCTAAGGCTATCGGTGAAGGATTGTGATGTATAAATAAAGGTCAAGAGTACCTGGGTCGGGTTTTTGTTGTTGTTGGTCATTGAGTATTGGTATGATATTTTTTTTATAGCTTTGTTGTGGAGGGAGAGGATTGTATTACAAGATCTTCAGCTGTGTGTGAAGGTCAAATCCTACAGCTGAGTGTACAATAAAGGGAGAGAAAGAGAGAGAAGAAAGAATATTTGCTAGCTGAGAGTGCAGATAAGAACTGTATGCTTTAACTTAATAAATCATAAGCATAGTTATGTGGATGTAGCTCTAGAGAGAGGGTGAACCACGTATATTTTGTGTCGTATGTGTGATTGATGTCTGGATCTCTGTCATTGTTATATTGTTATTTGCAGTCTTGTGTTAGATCATATCTATAGCTGCGCAGGATAGACCTAGCTAATAAGTGATATATGAATGTTGTGTTGTTGTTGTGATAGATCCGCTTGATATTAACCTGGTTGTAGACATTTATGTCCTACAATACCCCTCTTAGTTGCTTCAAGTGAGACTGCATCTGCTTCGCAGGTGTTGTCGAAAGGGCTAGTAGCTAGGGCTTGTTGGTGCACTCTTGGAGTGAACCTCGGGTCTGTCCTTGTGCCAACACTCTCGTAGGAGATTGTATTAGTTTGGAGTGTGTTTTCTGGGTGAATATTTCTTGTGTGATTGCATGGATTGGTTTTTTGGTTGAAGGACAGATCACTACATGAGTTTGAAAGGAAGTGCATGGAAGGAGACATAAATATACCACTACACAAAATCGACCAAGGAGCCAAGTGGGATGATGAATTGTGCAATTTAGACATTAAAATGCTTGCAAATGTCTTTGATTCTCTTATTCCAAAATCCCCCAATATCAAACATGTGTGTCTTAAAAAAAGATCAGAACATTATCTGGAATTTCATGATATTTCTACCATGGATATGATTAGTGATCCACACGAGGCTTTGTTTCACAAGGGTCATCCCAAGATGAATACTGGTGATTTCAACTACTATAACTTGAAGGATGTATTATCTGCAAAATCAGGATAGAGTGATATTAATATCAATTGGTCCTTCCATCGTCCCGATGTCATATTATTGGGATTCTCTCCCTTGAGTGGGTATTTCATGAATCTCCTCATTTCTCTTGTAGTTTATGTTTCGATCTACAAGGAGGGCACTCAGTTTGGATTCCTGGGGAATTCGGTGACATGGGAGGACCTTATGGACGATTCAGATGTGGATGTTGGTCCAGTGAAACTGAAGAAGAGAACATTCAAGATTTCATCCCAGTGCATCCAAGAAAGAGAATGTTCAATAAGTTCTCATTTTTCTATGCTCATGATCAAAGAAGGTTTCAATGAGGTTTGAAGAAGGTAGCTATATTAATCTACTTTTTTTTTCAATTAGTGTCAATATGTATTAGTGTTATTCTTAGTTTGTAAAATGAAATATGGAGAGCCTCTCATAGAAAAAAGTAACATATTTTAAGTTGGTGGTTCTTGTCGTTCTTCGGTGGCACAAGAACACATCATTGGTTTGATTATGTCTACAGTCTGTTATAAGTTGGTAGTTCTTAGTGTACTTTGATGCTCCAAGAACAACGATTATTGGTTATCTTTGTGTGGGATTGTGTATGTGAAAAAGGTTAGGTTTTATGATTGACTATTGGATACATTCAATGTTTAGACTCCTTTCCTATATAACTGACGATACAACGAGCTATGTGTTTCGACAGATGGAAGTATGTCTATAGGATGATTCAATATCTAGACCACTTTTTGAAGTACGTCAAGAATTGTTGGTCATTACAAATGTGTCATTGATTGTCAGAAGCAATTGCATCTTCAATGGATGTAGCGGTAGGTCGAATGAATGGTTGAAAAATGTCATAGTCTATGAGAGTTTAGAAGTGGATAGAAATGTTGATGAAGACCAGACAAGATAGAGATCAAAGTCTAAAAATACTCGTGTGTGATTTCAGCATTGTTATTTGTAATATAAGCATTAAGGAAAGGTATTATAAGGCCTTAGAATTAATTCTTATTTTAGAATTGATTAGAGTTTGGTAGAAATTGTTAAGATATTCACTTATATAAATATATAGTTTATATAAGTAATAATAATAGAGTGAGTGATTTGTGCATGAAATTTTATAAGTTCGTGACCAAAAGTCAAACTCCCAACTTTGTCTTTTTGATATGCAATTTGTGCTAATAAATTCATGTAAGAACTTTGGGAATGAAGTGCTCTTGGCTATTAACCACATTGAAAAGAAAAAATCTCGGGTATTGAGCATTTGACAACAAGCCTTGGAAATCTTTGATATATATTATTTGTTGACAAATAAGACTAACATTTTTTTTATTAATACAACTACAATTGTTTCTCTTAAAAATAAAATAAAATAGATACAGTTTAATAAAATATTCTATTCAATTATTAAGAAGCACTTGTAATATCAAAAGCCATGTAATTATATATTTCAAAAATGTATACCTTACTTATTACCCCACGATATTGTTTTCATATTTTTTTAAAGTTGGACCGTAAACAAAACAACAAATTAAACTTTGATTTCCCCAAAGTTAAATAAATATTTATTTAAGTTTTATTTTAAATAAATTAATTTGAATATATATTGGCTTAATGCACTAATTTTATCATTAAAAGATAAAAATAAATATGAACATTGACGTTGGGGTTGCATATGATGTAGTAGGTGGGTGTTTAAATGTTTTTCTAGGTTGATAGAGGGGCAAGAGCTAGTGCTTCTAGAGTTTCCTATTTGTTACAAGCCGCCTCCTCGTCTTGCAAGTGGATTGCGAGTATGAACATTAGGAACCCATCTACTGCCAGATTCGAACTGCATGCCATGGCCAATATAGAGAGTTTTGCTAATGGAGACATAACAAGGACTAGGGAGAGAGAATTGAATATTAGTGGAGGATAGAAATACAAGATTGAATTAGCTAGAGCAGTATATAATGAATATGAGTGGACGACGAAAATAGAGGATTCAATTAGATCTCAATGAACTTTCGAGGATGTAGAGTACAAGAAGGTGTAGCAAATATTTCTTTTAACACAGAGAAACTGATTGCAGAAGAAGGGAAGGAAATGGGAGATGCAGGATTGCAACCATACTGTGATTACATTCGTGTAGCAGGAGGGACATTACTCTTCTTCTGTATTGTACTATCACAAGGAGCTATTGTTGTTGGCCAAGTAGCATCCAACTATTAGCTTGCATCAACAAATATAAATCCAAATATTGATGGTGGTCTTTTGATAGGAATATATGCAAGCATTTCATTATGTAGTGGATCTTTTGTCTATGAAAGGGTTCCTCTTGTTGTGTTGTTCAGCTTGCGAGTGTCAAAGACGTTTTTCTCTGGAATGATCAATTCAATATTCAGGGCACCCATGGCCTTTTTTGATACCACAATTGTCTGTGGGAATAGTTATATTCCAAGTGAAAATATATTCTCCGAGATGTTTCCGTTCAACCAATTTCAAATTTAGGGCTTGAACCCTTTTACTTATTCTAACCAATAGCCTTTATGTTTTTGCAGGCATCTTCAGATACGAGTTTGTTAGATGTAAACATAGTTTGGGCCTACAAATTTGTTTTATGTGTGAGCTCATATCATAGGAATGATATTCATCATATCATTTGTCACATGGCAAGTTTTGGTGGTTGTCATTCTAATGCTCTTTATCACTACAAGAGAGTTAAGAAGGATCGACGTTATCATGTAATGAACAACACTACTGAAACAACATTAGGTGTAGTGACAATCAAAGCAATTACATGGTAGAAAGATTCCAGGAAAATAACTTGAATCCTATCGATACAAATGCAAGTTTTCTATGGAATGGTCGATCTTAAGGTTGGAATGACTTGGAAACAGTGTCCTTTTTACTTCAGGTTTTCTACTCGTTTCATTAACTTAAGATATCATAACTCCTGGTAAGCAGATTGTTATTTAATTATGTCGATAGGTGTCGCCCTATTGGATAGAGTTGACAAAATGAGAAGCAGAGAGTACAGAGAAAGAGTGGAGCAGAAATAGTATTCAGTATATTGAGTATGTGAGAAAATAGTACTTTAGAAAAAGGGAAAAGAGATGAGCTAAATAGGCTCAAGGAAATCAAGAACACAAAGAAGCGAGTGTACAACTGTCCAGGACAGTTGGCAGTGTATAGTCAGACTGTTGAGGTTACATTATATTTAACACTCCCTCTTAAACTCAATAGTTACAAACATCAGCACTAATAATGCCCAAGTGTTGTCTCTGAAAATCAAAAATGGATTTTCCTAGTGGCTTTGTAAAAATATCTACAATTTGATCTCGTGAGCCATAGAATTTAAGTGCAATGTCACCATTATTGACTAGATCGCGGATGAAGTGAAAGCAAGTCTCAATGTGTTTACTTTTTTTGTGAAACACATGGTTTTTGGATAAAGCAATTGCTGAGGTGTTGTCACAGAAGATAGGAGTTAGCTCTTTTTTTGTATGTGACATATCATTCAATATTATTCACAGCCACACAGCTTGACATGAAGCTGAGGTAGCAGCTACATACTCTGCCTCTGCGAGATACAATGGTTTGCTTCTTTGATGCCCATGAAATTAGGTTCGCACCCAGGTGAAAAATATGTTCTGAAGTGTTTTTTCTGTCATCTAGGCTATCTGCAAAATCACTGTCTGTGTAACCAGAGAGATGATTATCATGATACTGAGTGTACCATGAGCCAAAATTGAGAGTTCCTACAACATATCTCAACATCCATTTCACCATCTTCCAGTGAGAATCTTTGGGGGATTCCATGAATCTGGAAACAAGACCGTCTGCATACATAATATTAGGCCTAGTTGTTGTAAGATAAAAAAAAATTCCTTCTAAACTTTTGTACAGGGTAGGGTCCATTGTAGGTCCTTCATATTGCTTGCTCAATTTTGTGCCTAGGGGAATAGGAGTTTCTGTTGGATTGCAATCTTCCATGCAAAATCTTTTGATGATGTTTTTTGCATACTTTTGCTGACAGACAAAAATTCCTTTGGTTGATTGATCAACCTCAATCCCCAAAAAATATTTCATTATGCCAATATCTGTCATCTCAAACTCAGATTGCATGGCATACTTAAAACTAGGTAACTCAAAATTTTCAATATATATAATGTCATCAACATATAAACATACAATCTGAATTTTACCGTGTTGATCAGTTTTGGTGTAAAGATTTGGCTCATTTTGGCTTCTGCTGAAACCACTTTTGATTAGGTAAGTGCCAATTCTTTTGTACCAAGCTCTTGGAACTTTCTTTAATCCATACAAGGCTTTCTTCAACCGATATACTTTGGCTGACTGCTATTTGACTTCAAATCCAAGTGGTTGATCCACATAGACCTCTTCTTCTACGAAACCATTTAGGAAAGATGAGTTGACATCCTTCTGGTATTCTTGTCATTTGTGTTGAGTTGCTATGGCTAAGAGAGTCCTTACAGTGTCTAATCTTTCTACTGAAGCAAACGTTTCACCATAATCAGTACCTGGTTGTTGTGAGAATCCTTTGGTAACAAGTCTTTCCTTGTGCTTTTCAATCTGTCCCTTTTCATTGAGTTTAGTTTTGTAAACCCACTTGACACCAATACTTTTCTTGTGTCTGGGTAGATCAACAAGATCCCATGTCTTTTTCTTCTCAATGGAGTCAGTATCTTGGTTCATGGCTTGAACCCAATGTGGCTACTTAGTTGCTTCTTTAAAATATGAAGGTTGACATGACATTAATGCAAAAAGATTATGTTGTTCAATGTCATCCAACTGCTAATGGATTTCTCTCAAACTTCAAGTTCTCTGATTTGGGAATTCATAGGATGAATCTGTGCTGGAATTTGAGTTATCCTGAGAGTTTTCAGATTGTCTTGTACCTATAATCTTGGAAGAGCAGGTTGAGTTATTGGCTGTCTTGAATTTTTTGCGTTTTCAGGATTGGGCAAAAATGGATTTTGCTGTTTATTTGTGTGGAAGAATAGTAACCCTCCAATCACATTCAGACCTTATCCGCACCGTTGGATATTCTTCATTATTCTTTCCTTTTAAATTGGGTTTCGACATTTCAACATTTCTTTGCCCAAGTGTCTCGACACTTTCACATCGCGATCTCCGAAACTCTGAAATGGACTTTATTTAGGCTGACTCCTTCTCTTTCGTGACCAAGAGTTGTGACCACAGTTTTATGCGAAAGGGGATTTCAAGATCTCGCATATCGCAAATTCGTAATAGAGATTAGATCAATGGTGCAGGTCAGATCTTGTCTCAACGGTCGCGATTGAATTTCAATATCGCGTATCGCGATTTTGGAAGTCTCATTGCATTTGTTCACTTGCCATTCCATGTTGCGATCCCTGAAACTCCGACACGGTATAGAATCAATGGTATAGATCAAAGCCTGATCTGACAGTTCAGATTACATCGCAATTTTGCATATCGCAAAATCGACACTCCTGATGTCAAGTGACTTTGTCACTTCAAATTTTTGATCCCCGATACCAATGCGCCCCTTTCCATGTGCTAGCCCTGCTGGCTATAGGCCTTGGCCCATATGACCGTCAACACATGACCTTGGTCAAACCTTTCATTGTGGTTTCCGCATTTTCGATGTCACCATGCACATGCCTACAGAATTCCCAATCCTCCGATCCCCAATTCTCCGATGAAGGAAATCAACACTCCATATCTGATGCTTGCTTTAGCAGCTGTGATCAAATCGCAAAATCGCATATCGTGATTTTTGTAAAGTGAATTGGACATTTCAAAGTCCTAATCCCCAATTCTTCGATGAAGCCACCTGTCGAGCTTCTCTCGGTGGCGCCCGATCGCTTCCACGCTTATCTCCCTCATAGCTTCTGCAAATCTGACGGCTGACAGGTGTCTGCTTCCGATCTGACTCTCTCCGACAAGGGGTTGTAAACTACGGTCTAGATTCATTTTGGATTCAATGGTTATGATTGAACCATGATCTTGTTGCAATCTATCTGATACAAATCCATCAATGACAACAACCATTCGCTCTCTACAAATTTTCCATCAATGACAACAACTCTCAACACGCATTCGCTTCTTGTTCAATATTTTCCAACAATCTCCCCCTTTGGCATTGATGGCAACACAAGCACCCAAATGCCTTCGGATGCAACTCTTCTCCCTTCTTCCGACTCTGCTTCCCGAAGCACCCAAATGCCTTTCTCCCCTTTTGACATCAATGTCAAAGAAGAAACATTCTTCTTCTGACATGTTGCAAAATGGACTCCCCCTGTCATCTATAAGCACTTAGGAAATTCACCAGATATTCAATAAATACTCCCCCTGACGAGGTGAACATATTAGACAAAAGAATCCATGACCCCCAATTTTTGACGAAGATATTTAAAAGGAGTCGTAGCTAATGGTTTAGTAAAAATATCAGCAATCTGTTCTGTAGATGGTATATAGTTCAGTTGAACAATTCTGTTTGAAACTTGTTCTATGAGAAAATGATACTTTATAGGAATATGCTTAGTCTTGGAATGAAGAAAAAGATTCTTGGAGACACTTATGGCACTAGTGTTATCACAATGAATTGGAATAGGATCAGTGTAAGTTACCTTCAAATCTGCAAGAGTTTGTATCATCCATAAGATCTGTGTGTAGTAGGTAGCAGCAACAATGTATTCTGCCTCTGTAGTGGATAATGAAATGGATCCTTGCTTTTTACTAACCCATGCAACTAATGAGTCACGCAGAAAAAATGCTCCTCCACTGGTGCTCTTTCTCTCATCAACACAGTTAGCCCAGTCTGCATCTGAATAGGCAGTTAACTGGAAATTTTGATTTCTAGGATACCACAGTCCATATGTCATTGTTCCCTTCATATATTTGAATATTATTTTAACAACTACCAAGTGAGTTTGTTTAGGAGCAAACTGAAAATGACCTACCATTCCAACAACTTGCATTATATTAGGACGAGATGTTGTGATGTACAGAAGACTTCCTATCATTGACCGATATGTCCTTTGATCAACATCAGGTGAGATATCATGTTTGCGCAGTTTGCAACCAACCACCATAAGTGTCCTGACTATAGAGGAGTCCTGCATCTGAAATTTCTTCAATATTTCTTTCAAATATTTTTCTTGAGAAAGAAAAATTTCTGCAGAGCTTTGTTTTACTTGTAACCCAAGAAAATATGACAGTTCCCCTATCATGGACATTTCAAATTTTGTTTGCATAGAATTAGCAAACCACTAGATAGATGATTCATTAGTGCAGCCAAAAATAATATCATCTACATAAACCAAAACAACTAGTAAATCATCACCTTCAGACTTAATGTAAAGGTTACTGTCAACAATACCTTTCTTGAACCCTTTTTCTTGTAGAAATTTGTCCAGTCTAGAGTACCAAGCTCGTGGTGCTTGTTTTAGTCCATATAAGACCTTCTTCAGCTTACAGACATAATTAGGATTGTCTGTCAACAAAAATCCTTCAGGTTGTTCCATATATACTTCTTCCTCTTGATCTCCATTAAGAAATGCTGACTTAACATCCATCTGATAAACTTTGAAATTATTATGACAAGAATAAGCGAGAAACATTCTAATAGCTTCTAATCTTGCCACTGGTGCAAAAGTTTCATCAAAGTCCCGACCTTCCACTTGTTCATATCCTTTACAGACCAATTTGGCTTTATTTCTAACAACTTGACCTTTGTCATTCATTTTATTCTTGAACACCCATTTATAACCTATTACATTCTTATTTTCTAGTCTAGGAACAAGCTCCCAAGTATTGTTCTTCTCAATCTGATCAAGCTCTTCATTCATTGCTCTAATCCAATTATCCTCCTGGCTAGCTTCCTCAAAATTTTTAGGTTCAGTCATAGATAAAAAGGCAACATGATATTGTTCTGAGTCCTTAATCATTTTCCTTCTTGTCTGAACTCCTTCATTTATATACCCAATTATCTGGTTTTCAGGATGATTCTTTCTGATAATTCTGAGGGGAGATTTTGCTTCTTTTGTTGACTTGTATCAGTTTGAATGTTCACATCTTCATCTGATCCAGATTATTCTCTTTCTGATCCTTGGACCTTTTCATCTTCATCTTCAACTGTATCTTCTGTTCTTGGTTCATCACTGCTTATATTTATGACTGAAATTTCTTCATCAACTTTTACATCTATACAGTCAACTAGTTTATGCAGTATTTTATTGTAGCATCTGTACCCTTTACTGTTTGTGGCATAACCCAAAAAAATACCTTCATCAACCCTATCATCATATTTGCCAATATTTTCATCATTGTTCTGGATATAACATGTGCTCTTGAAAACTTTGAAATGCTTGATTGAAGCAGGTCTTCCAAACCAAAGTTCATAAGGTGTCTTGTCACTGTGTGGTCTGAGATGAGCTTTGTTAAGGATATGACCAGTTGTATGAATTGATTCCACCCAATATGTTTAAGGTAAGATCTTTTCATTCATCATAGATCTTGCCATTTGCTATACTGACCTGTTCTGCCTCTCAACAACTCTGTTTTGCTGTGGAGTCCTTGGAATTGTGTAATCTCTTTTGATCCCATTTTTATCACAGAATTCTTTGAAATTTCCAGAACTGAACTCTCCTCCTCTATCATACCTTACTTCCTTTAACCTTTTTCCTGTTTGATTCTCAGTCAAAGCCTTAAACACTTTAAATTTTTCAAGTGCTTCAAACTTTTCTTTTAAAAAGGAAACCCAAGTTAGTCTGGAATAGTCATTAATAATCAACATAAAGTAATTTTCTTTTCTTGTGACTTCTTTCCTTGATGGTCCACATAGATCCATATGTACTAACTGGAGAGGTTTTTCTGTTGAAGGAAAGTTTTTCGATTTGAATTGAGTGCGAGTAAGCTTTCCTATCTGGCAGGACTTACAGACAGAGTCATATGGCTTTGATATCTTCAGAAGATCTTTTACTACCCCATTGTTTTTTAGTTTGATTATGTGATCAAAATTTAGGTGACCAAGTCTCCTATGCCACAACCAACTTTCATCATATTTACTTAAGTTGCATTCTTCTTCATCTTCTTCTTTTAAAACATAGACATTGTTTTCAGTTCTTATACCTTTTGCAACTAGCTTACATGAATCCACAGATTTGATTTTACAGTCTTTAGAGGTAAAAACTACTTCACACCCTCGGTCACAGACTTGACTGACACTAAGAAGATTATGTTTCAAATTATCTACAAGCAGCACATCTTGAGCTTTTCTTTTTCCATTACTCAAACTCACAATTCCTTTACCTTTCACCTTTCCTAGTGCATCATTTCCAAAAGTTATGTTTCCTGATTTGCTATCACTTAGAGTTAGAAACTTACTTTTGTCTCCTGTCATGTGTTTGGAGCATCCACTGTCAATATACTAGGGATTATTTTTCCTTTGAGCTGATAGCACTAGTCCACACTTGTCATCTACTTTATTCTTCCAAACCTTGACATTTTCAACAGTGGAGTTCAATTCTGGATTGTAGTTCTTTAACCGACAGTCTGCAGCTTTATGTCCATAATTATGATTGTTGTAACATTCTGGTTCACTAAATAGAGGATCATAATGATTGTTATGCTCATAGTTATTATTGTGTCTCACCTGTATCCTTCTGCCAGTCATCTCATGATTTATAGTCTGTGGTTGTCTCAATCTTTGCTGTGGAACATAGTTATTCATTGAGTATCTTGATTGTTCATACCTAAATCTTAGATAACAGTTTATAGCTTTGTGACCAAAATTAGAGCAGAAAAAACAATAACCATAGAAGAAATTTTTGTACCTTGAAAAAGTCTATCTTCTTTGAGGAGGTCGATTTGTTTCATGCTGATAAACTTTCTGGTCTACACACTCTGTTCTAGGGTTTTTCCTTTCATTCCATCTTGATGGCTGATTTTATTTCTTTGTTTTTGCAGAGTGACTGTTGTCAATATTTGAGGATTTGACAAACTTGATAGATTCTATGTTACTTGGATGAACACTACTTGATCCTTCTTCATATCCCAATCCATCTTTCAGCTTTGAATTTCTTTGTTAATTTAGAATGGAGGTTAATTCTTCTGATGCTTTTATACTTGGTAGATTTTGATGATATAGTCCTTTGAATTTTTCCATTTGTTTTCTAGTCTTTACTATTTATTCTTCTAGGGCTTCACACCTGAGTTTCTTCTCTGACAGTTGTTGTTTCAGTATATCTTCTACCTTCTTTGCCTCTTCTAATTCCACTTTCAGCAGAGAAAAATCTTCATTAGGTTTTTTACTGTCTTTTTCAAACTGTGTTAACAATTGTTTTAGCTTTCTGTTTTTAGATCTGAGTCTATCAATTTCTTCTAGTCCACTGATTAGTTCTCCTTCCAAATCCACCACAGCTTCTTCCTCGTTATCATCACTCCCTGTGCTTTTGTTATCATGATCCTCTTTGTAACATCCCGCTCTGGCGCACTGACAAAACTTATTCTTTGAGGACACTTGCCCGCAAGTGATCTGGATTTTTATGATGATAAACCACTTAACCTTGATGATGATGCGTTATGATTGATAACATGATGTTTTAATATTGTTGTATATAGGTTCTATCGACTCAGTTTATTTGAGTGTGCAGGGCTTTTGACCTAGAGGATGTAGAGGCATCGACGGAACCCTTAGACTCTGGATTGAATCAGGGAGTGTGATATTGAGTTGATTTATTTACCATGATATTTATTGATTTGATGATATGTTGTTGACACATTCTGACATGATGGTTGATGATGCAGGCTGACGATAGCTTATCGACCAGACTCACATATGGAGTAAAGGGGCCACACATGATTTCCAGATAGGTTGAGGGAGAGGTGTGGACAGCAGCCCTGCCACAACCTACTAGCATTCCCGTCGTGGCTCGAACTGTAGGTTAACGATTACCTAGTTCGAGAGGATCCACGATGCCGTGAGGGAAGACTGTGACAGTCGCTCACGATGATTCTAAGGGGCGCACAATAAGGCGGGGGCCTTATTCCTTAGATCCCTTAGTCTCCCACAAGTTCACCTGGTGGAGAGTTGACTCCAGGGTTATAGATGTCTACCAAACAGTCAAGTTGGCAAGTGGCACCCTTGGAGCACGTGGTGCATCCTGAAGGGCACGTCACACAAAAGAAACACCAGTTGGCGAGTGACACCCTTGGAGCACATGGTGCATCCTAAAGGGAACGTCGCGCAACAGAAGCAAAAGAGGCGAGTGTCACCCTTGGAGCACGTAGTGCATCCTGAAGGGCACGTCGCATTGATGATGATGATGAGACAACCTAGATGACCCTAAGACCTTAACGCCTTAATAAATTCTTAAAATGACCCCCCTAATGAATTGTCACCCAGTTCAAATCTGAACCTAAATTTAAAACACCTCTAAGATAAAATTTTGACTAGCCTTAAGAGAAGACCCTCCAAAAATAAACTTAAGGACGTAAATGAAAACCCTCCTAAGTGTTAGTTAAAGTCTTCTTAAAATTAAAGGGGGTAAAGTAATGAGGGAGTTAAATTAAGTGAAACCCATGGCTTTTAAATTATATAGAAGAATTAAAATTATTAAAGAGTGGGAGTATAAAAATTTAGGATTTTAAAATATATTGAAAAGACTATTAAGCGCATTTATCATTTTGGGTTTAACAAAATAAATAAATAAATAAATAAAATAATAATAAAAGAGAGGAATAAAAAAATAGAAATGAGGAAACTTGTAATAAAGGAAACTTGATAATGGAAAGTAGGAGACATAGGGTAAAAAGAGAAAAGGAATCAACATTTAGGAGTTACTAAAAATCAGCAACTTCATTTTAGGAAAGTTATTAAAAGCATGAGAGGGGATCTAGGAACCCTAGGAGTAATTTAAGGAGCGATTTTTGGGGCGATGAGGGAATTGAGTCTTTTAATTATTAAAAAGAAATTAATTTTTGGAGAACCATAGGGATGAGGGACACTTGGACGACAGAGAATTTTTAGAGGTTTGTCATTAAAAAATGTAATTAATAATGATTTAGGAAGGTAGGTGGGTCTCAAATTCTATAAAAGAAGGAAGAAAGGATGAACGGTTAGTGTAACGTTACGCTGCCAGATTGAGGCTTGACGGATTGCTTGTGAGGAGTTGGGTTTATCTCAGCTGTATTGGAGTGGTAGCTCAACCTTGGAGGCAAGCTGAGAAGCTAGTCTTATCTCTGGTTCTTGTGTGGCCCCTTTGCGGCTCGGGGGGCTAAGGGGGAAGTAGAGTACCCCTAGCGATTGGCTGGGAGGTACCGGTGAGCTTTCTGCGGTCGACGAGCGGGAGCGGCACGGAGCACGGGGAGCGGCACAGAGCGAGCGAACGACACACGGAGAAGGCGAACAGGCCAAGGTACGCCCCTTTGGTTAAATGATAGATTTTGTAGAATGTATACTTTAGACCTGTATGTGTATTATGGTGGTTGTAGTCGGTTGTTGTGCAAGAAACCCGACCCTCTAACCGGCTCTATTTGACTAAGTCTTTATGTCTGAACTATCTCTTGAAAAAAAAGTGTGTGTCTGAAGGTTCTTATGACGGAAGTTATAGATCTGGATTTGAGACTGAAACTTGCAAGCCTGACTCGAATTCTGGAGAGTTATATTTAAAATTATTTGTTTAATTTAACATACTTGAATCAAGGGGTTGAGCGAACGCCTTGGTAATATCCACTTACCCCAAACAGCTGGAGGTTGCCTTTCCTTTGCCATGGATCGTTGGAGGTCTAACAAAACAAATCTAGATACTCATATCTGTTTCCATTCCTGAAGATTGTGTACCGGATTTAATTAAGTCTACATGTATGTAACGCCTTAGGCTCTGATTCGATTGCAGTGCACCTTAAGTTCCAAATGGGCACAATGAATTTAGGTAGTGAGGTTTCATTTAGGATTGTGTAATGAATCTGTTTAAGTTTGGAGCTTTTGCTCAACATTTGCTTATTGTAGTCTGTATTAGATCTAGCCTTAATGCCTTTAATAATTAAATTGCTTGCCTCCATAGTTGCGAGAGAATAAAACTTTCCTGCTGTCATTGCATCTGGAATTGAAGCCATTTACCTTCATTTCCATACAGTTAAGGAAAAGGATTTCATGCTGGATGGGTGAAGGACGAATTGTCTGTCCCTTTATCATTGGCATTTTCTTGAAAATTTCGTTCTGGCATCCTCGTGCAAAGGCTGCGTTATGGCCTTTTTGTGTAAAAACTTCAATCTGGATGTCTCATGAGAAAAAGATTTTTGTCATGGCATCTCTGCGTTCTTGTTTTTTTTCTTTGCGTCTTATTCTAGCTCTGCATTTTTTTGTTGTTGCTAAGCTCTGCATGTTGGGGTGACTGGGCCTTAAACTCTACCAGACACATCCTTCCGACTTGCGCACGATTGACCCTTGATTCGGGCATACACTCCCAGCGCGGATTTCATTGTTGTTATCCTTTTGTTTCCTTGGCTTCTAGGTCAGGCCGTTGTCCCACGTCTACTTATTTTCGAGTTGATTTTTATTGCGCAACGTGTGGTACTGGTTACCGTTGTCATGGCTGAAGAAGGAAAATTTCTTTAACTGTTGTCTTGATTGGCGTGAGATAATGTAAAGCTTTGACCATTGCATGTCATTGCTAAATTTTATAGTGGATTGCTGCAAGGGAATGTTGTATTTTTACTACTGTTAAACGCAGATTTAACAAGGTCCTTACAGAATGCCAGTTCTCGTTCCCTATTTAAATGCTGAAATCGATTATAGATTGTTGCATTTAAAATTAAATATTAAATGTGTAATGCAAATGTATTGGGGACATGATAGAATGCTACTTTCATTCCACAATTAAATGCTTTATGACATAACCCAAACTGCAAGAAATTGGTGATTCCTTTCGATAAGCTACCAGAACAACAATTATGGATGATCCCATATTGTTAGCGTACAAGGCAGAGGCGTGGAACCTTAAGTTAATTTTCTGTATTATAAAAGGGTAACTTTTCAAATTAGGATGTTTTCCTTTCTGCACGGGTGATGATTTTTGCAAAAAGGGATAAATGCAACAGTCATTACGTTAGGAAAAGTCACTGTCATTTTAATTATTAATTATTGCCATTTTTAACTTTATATTAATTATTGATTAGTGTCATAAAGTTTAGCAATGATTTTTAATTAATGCCATTTTTAAATTTATTATTTTTGTCCTTGTAAATAATGTCCTTAATTATTGTCAGTTTAATATGGTCATTTTTACCTATTGCCCCCTTTAATTAAGTGATGGTATTGTAAATTTTCAATATCAAGTTACTTGTACATATGATGTTAATTTAATTATGATGTTATTTTTGTCCTTTTAAAAGGTTGATATTTTAGATGTGACATTTTTAAACATCTTTATATAGGGTCCCTTTTAATTCATTGTTATTTAAATAATGTCATTTTAAAAAGTGTAATTGTTACATCTTGTTATGGGTAAATATGATGGTTTAGTGATATGTTCAATCAGTGTGATGTTATTTCTACATTGAATTATGTAAGGGTAATATAGGTCATTATCAATTAAGGTGCAATTGTTAGTGTTAGGTACTTTAGGAAAAATAATGGCATTGTGGACTTATCTTAATACGATTAAAACTTTGGTTACTGATGGTTATAAAAATAAGGTCCTAGAACCAGTACCTTGAACTACTAAGATTGTATTGGGGGGAATCTACAATTACTTAAATTTACATTCTTGAACGGTTGGGCCAGGTATCTGTAACACCCTGTTTCCCGCAAATTTGTAATTAATCCTAATACAGGAATTACCATGCTAAAGCATGATGAAAATGTAAATAACATTATGAATTTATATTACAGAACTGCTGAGAG
>JZKD02S1907979.1:19793-31446 GCA_000966675.3 Picea glauca
ACACTGGTCACCCAGGATACCAGAAAATGATTACTGCCACCCGAAAACAATTTTATTGGCCGGGATTGAAGAAGGACGTAGCCAAATATTTGGCCCAATGCATAGAATGCCAACAAGTTAAAGTAGAACATCGACACCCGGCAGGACTATTACACCCTTTACCCATCCCAGAATGGAAATGGGAAACCATCTCCATGGATTTTATCATTGGATTACCAACTTCAACCAAACAAAATGACGCCATTATGGTAGTGGTGGATAAACTGAGAAAGTCCGCTCATTTCATTCCCGTCAAATCGACCTGCAGGGCGATATATATCGCACAAGTATTCATGAAAGAGGTGTTCCGACTGCACGGTATGCCGAGGGAGATAATATCTGACAGAGACACAAAGTTCACTTCCAACTTCTGGAAATCACTGATGGCGGGTTTAGAGACCAAGTTGTTGTTTAGCACCGCCTATCACCCTCAAACCAATGGACAGACATAAAGAGTGAATCAGATATTAGAGGATATGTTAAGGATGCATGTAATGCATCAACCCAGGAAATGGGAAGACTACCTGCCATTGGTAGAATTTGCCTACAACAACGGCTATCAAGCGTCCTTAAAAATGAGCCCATTCGAGGTTCTCTATGGTAGACAGTGTAATACTCCAATCAGTTGGAGTAATCCTGTAAATAGGATTTCTATTGGACCCGATATGTTGAAAGAAATGGAACAACAAGTGACTCAGATAAAACAAAATCTGAAGGCCACTCAGAACCGACAGAAAAGCTATGCTGATCAAAAGAGAACTCCAAGAGTGTTCAAAATGGGAGACCATGTATATCTCAGAATTAATCCCAAAAGGAGCTCCCTAAAAATGGGATCTTGTGCCAAATTGGCACCCCGGTATTGTCGACCCTTTGAGGTTCTAGACAGACTGGGACGTGTAGCCTATCGACTAGCACTTCCTCCCACAGTAAAATCACATAATGTTTTTCATGTTTCATTATTAAAGAAATATGTACATGATGCTAATCATATAATTGACTAGTCTGTGATCCAAGTGGAACCGGAGGGAGAATTCCTGCCAGAACCCCAATGCATATTGGAGAGAAGGGAAACCCGACTCCAGAACAGAACCATTGCACAGGTCAAGGTGCAGTGGAAACATTTTGGCCCAAATGAGGCTACATGCGAAATGGAGGATGCCATGAGACAGACATATCTGATTTTGTTTACTTCTGTGTATGTAATTCATGTTAGTAGCTAAGAACATCGAGGATGATGTTCCTTTTTAAGGGGGAGGGAATTGTAACACCCTGTTTCCCCCAAATTGTAACTATAACTGGACTGGCCAAGGACTATGGCAAACTCATAAGTATGAATATGTGATGTAAACGGACCTGCAAGAAGAGGTCAATGAATGTGAATAACATTTTGAATTATTGCAGGATTGTTGAGAGGGGATGTGCAGAAAAGAGACCACGATGGCGGTGGAAGGCTCCTGAACAGGTGGCATTAACTTTCACCCTGAATGAATACCGTATTTGGACTCCACTGGCCCGGAGAACCAAAAGCGGCTCGCTGGCCCCCAAATTTAATGTCTCGTAGGCTGGTAGGTGGGTGGCTTGATGAGGGATGGGATGGTGAACCACCCATCCGTAAAGCCGTCAGGCCTAATCGACACGAGGGTAATCGTGCCACACGCAACCTCGCGAGAGGATAAGGCATATGGAAGAAACGATGGAAGGGAGCAGACGCGAGGGGAACTCTGGCAATTTTTATGCAGAGTGAGTGATAGCAGAGACGAAGGATTGCAACCTTCGCTCCTGGTCACTAGCAGACACATAGACGCAGGTCTTAGAATATCGTGGTCTCAGCTCGGGGGTGGCTAGTGGTAAATCCGTTGGCAGTCGCTGGGCCTACGGTTGGGTGGAAACGAGCACCCCTCTCAGCAGTTGCACCCATTTCTGAAATCATTTCTAATAAGTGTTTTATTTACATATTTCTTTTTGAAGCTCATAGAATGATACATATATGTATATGCTCATAAGACCTATGAAATTGTAAATGCTCCTTGTGTAAGAATGTTTGTGCAGTGTTTTGATAATGATTAATAGACATATGCTCATAACAGAGGAAGCCATGCATGATTTAAGTGGATAAATGAATCTAATTATAGGTTGAATTAAGTTAGGTTTTCAGCCCGTTCTCGGAAAGTTGCTTTCCCTTACCCATCTCCAGGGATGCCCGGTATCGATCTCTTCACAGAGATCCACCCCCTAGATAGGTTCACCAAGAACCCAGAAAAAGGACTTGAGTGGGCAAGTTTTACTAACCCTGTACAGAGAGGATTGACCCCCCTTAAGGTTCCGAGGTAGTAGCGTAGGGATGAGTAACAGATCGATGGATGAGATCCTATCGAAAGACCCATGATCATTCACGACCATCAGACTGACGGAAGTAGTAAGAGTGTCATACATCTTGTTTCTTTTCCACCCATCCTCGTGAATAGCGAGGAAATCGGGATCGTAGGTTCCCTAAGGTCCATGAGAACATTTGGACCGTTGATCTTTCCACATCCACGAAGTAGTGGAAGAGTGCGCATGGTGGAATAGATCTGAGTCGTCATATCTTGAGTAGACACCCATCAACCGGTGGATCGGGAGAAGGCGCGCGGAGGTTAAGCCTCAGGAGGAGCGCAGAGAAGGAGAAGTGATCTGAGCCGTCCATCTGGAAGGACACGTGTCAGAGATCCAGAGCGAGTCGGCATAGTGGCCATCGGGAAATCGAAATTCTCGAGGTCATGAGAACTGAGGCTTCGAAAGTCTCGAAATCCTGAGAGTTAATCTGAGCCGTCCATTTGGAAGGACGCGTGTCGGAAATCCAGAGCGAGTCGGCATAGTGGCCATCGGGAAATCGGAGTTCTCGAGGTCATGAGGACTGGGGCTTTGAAAGTCTTGAAATCCCGAGAGTTAATCTGAGCCATCCATCTGGAAGGACGCGTGGCAAAGGATCGGGTGCCGTCGACACTTTGTTCATCGGGAAATCGAGAATCCTGTAGACAAGTGATTTGTGCACTTTGATATCGCGATCCGCAAAAACCCCGATCAGTGGGGGGCCAACTGTCAGCACAACAGCGGAGGAGGACAAAACCTTAGTGGAGGCCAACTGTCAGCACAACAACGGAGGAGGACAGAACCTTAGTGGAGGCCAGCTGTCAGCACAACAACGGAGGAGGACAAAACCTTAGTGGAGGCCATCTGTCAGTATAACGGAGCGTCGAGATTTGGATGATCGGAAATCAAAAGGGTGTATGCATTGGGGCATCACAAACCCTGTAGCCCCGACGGGATAAGGTTGTGGTCACGAGAGTTGGTCATATGAGCGGGAGTTAAGCTCGGGAGGGCTAGCGCATGGAAGGAGCCATCAGGGATCGGAGAATCGCGAGCCCCATGGACATAAAACTTGTGTCATCATAAACGTCGAAACTCCGATGGGAGTTATATCTGTGGTCACGGAAATCAGTGGTCACATTGGCCAGGGCTTAGCTTAGAGGGCTGAAGCACATCGGGAATCAGAGGATCTGGAATTTTGGGTACATGTGCACCTCGACACAGCAAACCCCGAAACCCCAATGAGAAGTTGTTGTTGAGGTCATATAGGAGCCGGTCGTGTGGGCCAAAGGATTAGCCAAGCGGGGCTGAGGCAATAAAGGAGTGATTCGGGGATCGGAGATCGGTGATTTAAGTTGCCAAAACATCATGGGTATCAAAACCCGATAGAAGAAACCCCGACAGAGGCATATGACGATGGTCATATGAGCACAGGTCACGTGGACCAGTAGCACGCTAGAAGAGGCTGGTGAAAAAGGGGGTGCATCGGAAATTTATCCCGTCGGTGATCGGGGATTCGAGAGGACAGGGACTCTCGACAATGGAAAGTCTGAAACGCCGAATCCCAATATTGGACTGGGGATTGGAATTTCGCTAATGCAAGTCTCTGGAGATTTCTCCTTTGGGAGACATTAACCCCAAAAAAAATAAATTGATTTAGGATAGTGGGTGCGTTACAAATATCCTCAGGGAAACCCTCAAGGGGGAGAAAACTCTGTAAACTTTTCTCAGTATAGATTCCTCCAACATGTACAATATCATACACTGCTCTTTCATGAAATCAAGACCAAAGAGATTCAAACACGAACAAAGAATAACCTCCCAGTAAGTGCACACTACTCTCTTGTACTTATGTTCGATGAGATATTGCAATATGACTCGATATAACCTCTATTTATACTCTAAAATACCTAAAATACACGACTTATTAATAAACCATTTCACAATAACTTATTAATAAACCCTTTCACAATGACTTATCGAGTCAATCTTCTTGAGGTTATGACCAGTACAATTACACTTAGGAATAACTTCCAAAATTACATAAAATATCAACACTCCCTCTTAATGACGAAGGTATTCTATCTGACACAGACTCTAACCCTGTCACCATCCACACAAGTTCATGACCATTGACTGTCAGACACACGAATCTATACATCACATGAAATCCATAGTGACTTCACAGCATGCATCTAGGGTTGGTGGGTAGATCTCCAATAGCTACAACATGTCATCATGAGACTATCTAGTTTCCTGCAGAAAACTATGATATCTTATACATGACATCCAGTACCCTGCGATAACATCTATACCTCATCTCTTCAGCATGCATCCAGGGTCAATGGGTAGCTCTCCAATAGATACAACATGTCATCATGACATCCATTACCCTGCGATAACATCTGAAACCATCACTCCCTATGAAGACAGACTACACCGAGCTTGTCCCTGTAACGAACCTCCCATTTCATTACGACAACAAGCCTCACATAACAAGTGCATTTTTTTTTTTTTTGTGTGTGTAGGAAGGTAAAATGACATTATACTCAACATCGCAACACGACGACAAACACAACGCATGCAAATCACGCAACAACAACATACAGCCTAACATAAAAGCACATCAAGCACCTGAAAGCAATGTACGACATTCAACGAACGAAGATAAGAATGACTACCCGCCTGTCCTACCCTGCAATGGTTAGGACCTCCATGACACATAAGCAACGCTCAAGCCCAGGTTCCCATCGATTTTGACCATTTAAGGTCTCAAGGCTGGCGACTGTTCTAAGGAACAAGGAGGTGTCTACATCCCGCCCGACACAAGCAGACCAAGCCTACTAAGCTAATGACAATCATCCTAACAACCCAACGCACCCAAAATTCATTACACAAGTAACTAGGACCCTTACAGTGAGCAAATCTAAATCATAGCTGGGTCATCAACGTACCATAAAATTAATCCTTAATGCAATCATGGTTGGGAATGATGTGTAAGATATTAACACTTGTTACTATATAACATTTAACCAGTAGAACTGGTCATTCCACGAAATGGTCAGTGGAGAAAGTATCAGAGGCTAGGCATTAAACTTAAGATCATAACACGATGATTGGATTGAAAGAGATATAACATTTACTCACTATACTATTATAGTATTGCCTTGAAAGTAATACATTTAATCAAATTATAAGACATTGACAATTAATATAGCAATTAATAAGGCGATTAACATGACAATAACATAACCATTAATATAGCAATTAACAAGGTTATCTACATTAAGGAAAAATGCAATAGTGAAACATTTATTAACTCATTAAATAACTACCTGTTGTCTATCCTTACTAACCGTACCAAAATGTCAGCTATCTACAAATATTAAGGGGTCGGCTAAGAAGTGTAATTTCCATAAGGCCATATTCATTCAATGAGCAACTAAGACCATATATCTAAAATTAGATTCACTGCCATAAGCATTAATGAGATTTATTGCCTTATGTAATAAATGAGAATTACTGCGAGGCATAGTAAAATTCAGAGGTAAAAGTGAGACGCCATAGAATCCCATATCGGGTTGTCTAAATTGCTATGTAAAGTAATTGTGAACTACCATGACTGTAAAACTATGGGGTAATTGCACCATGGTTGTCAAATAAATCGGAAAGCATGTAGTTGAAGGTCACCAGATGATTATAATCAATGCTATTGAAATATGATACATCTTACTCAATTAGGCACTGACGGTCAAATAAACTAGAAGGGAAAATGCAGAGAAGATAAGGGTCACAACAATTACACTGTTTCAATCGCAGATTACCCAATCGTTGAATTAAAAATTAAGGTTACAAGTCGTAGAGGTAGGGTGATACAACGAAATCGTACTTGCCATCAGGGGTATGGTTTCTCAACAATTTGTAGCGTCACAACAGAGGTAAAATCAAGGTTACCACTCACATAAAATAGATGAGCTATAAGCTCGCTAAGTTTACAAATCACAAATGTAAAGTTTCATAGCAAGTTCGTGGGTACATTCGTTGATGTAAAAAAAAATCCAGGGAGTAAAACCCAGGTTGGAGTCCCAATAAAGGAAATGTAAACTCAACCAATGCCGACATGTGTGAATTTGAACCATGCATAATGTACAATCGCAGACACAGGGGGAAAATATGTAGTCAGTGAGGGAGGTGTTATAAGAAGGGATTTTGATGTCTGAAGCAACTAAAGGAACACTCGTCATTTAAGGAGTCCTGGTTATTCTTTGCATAAAACTGGATCGAAATTACTGCAACACTAACCCATATTGAACTACTACTGTCTTAAATCTACCTGACTTAAAAGATAATGAATGCTAAGGTGTATCTCGCTGGGTAATATGGTGAGGCAGGGTATCAACGCCAAGTGCCACACCTTGAAATTGCAGAGTATAAACGCCCATAAAACGAAAAGAAAATCGCAGAGTAATATTAACACAGCCATTACATAAATATGATTTTGCAGAGGAAATGTTTATACAACCAATACATAAAAACAAACTGCAGAGGTAAAGGGGTCAAGCAAGATGAGTTTGGTCGCTGAGTTTAGCATTCAATTAAATTCACTAAGATTAAGACATATGAATTTAATCCTGAGTTTTAATCCTTAAAATAAAACGCCCTGAAGTATAACCCATGTTAACTCATACACATCAACACTCTAAGCAATCTGTCCAGAATTCAAGCACTGGGCCAAAATTCCCCCCCATTAAACAAAAAAATTTCCCCCATCAAATGAAATACGGTTGAAGAAGTAGCAACGCCAGTCAAGCAAAACGAGATATAAAAACGCAGGAATTCCCAACAAGATTTAAAAATGAGATATAAAATGAGAGAGCAAAACGAGATAAAAAAAACACAGAGCTTAAAGAAAACTTCACCATCAATCAAATTTTGCAGGGGTAACTAAACGTATCAAGGTGTAAGACTAATAATCAGACAAAGACATCAACAGAGGTAGTCGGCTCATAGGTTCGCCTTCGCTTCACCATCCTCACACAGAAAAGTAGGGTGTTGAGATCCATAGGTATTTTAATGCTAAGGCGATGATCGTAGATCAGGCTCCTGGCCAATTGCTCAGGCGAGGACTGGTGAGCTAGGGACGAAGGATAAACAACCTCAAGGTCACAATCAACACACAAGGTGGTCACGACATGCGGGAAAACAAGGGCCATGGGAGTCAACAACCATTTAGCTAAGCAAAGGAAGGCTTCAGTCACCATTTTTTTTTTTTTTAAAACATCATTTTACTTTTCCATTAATAAGCAGATCCCAACATAAGTCCTAATACATTCTACCATACAAAATGAAGAGAGTGTATCATTGCTTGATCACCCGCTCTGAATGACGTCCTGTGTGCTCCGTGCAACTCCTACTCGCTGACCGTCAAGACTTCACCGGTACCTCCCAGCCAATGCTAGGGGTACTCTTCTTCCCCCTTAGCCCCTCAAGCCGCAAAAGGGCCACACACACTATCTAGAGATTTCAACTAGCTCCCAACTCACCTCTCAAGGTCGAGCTACCACTCCTCACTGAGCAGGGTATCCCAACTCCCACAAGTAAATCAGTCAAGTAGATATTCTTGCAGTGTAACGTTGCGCAAACAAAAGATGATCCTTCATCCTTCTCCCTCCTTCAATATATAGAGTTTCGAACTTCCTTTCTTTCCTCAAATCTCATTTAAATTTTTTTTTAAATAAATTCCTAAAAATTTCTTCTCCGTACAAGTGTCCTCCATCCCCTACATTTCTCTATTAATTAATTTCTTTAATTAGTTAATTATCTTATTTCCCTCACCCACCTAGAGTTACTCCTAGAATCACTCCTAGCTGTCCCCAAATTCCCTTACAGGTTTTAAAGGCTTTCCCTATTATTAAATTGCTAATTCAGTGTAGATTAGAAAGCTCTTAAATGGTAGATTCTTTACTAAGTTGACTTTCCACTTTTTCCCTTAAGTTCCCCTTTTTCCCCTTTTATGGTTACCTCTTTTCCTAGTTTCCTAATATTTTATATTTTCCCTCTTTCCCCTTTTTAATTAGAACTCAAAAAGGCAAGTGTGGAATTTTAACCCTTTTTCCCTTTTATCATTTAATTAGTATATTTTAAATTATCAAAAAGATAAAACAATTACTTCCAACAATTGTTTTTTTTTTTTTATGAATAATTTAAATTTCTTACTCCCTTCCTGTTACAAGATTTTACGAAGATCCTAATTATTATTTAAGTTGTTTTTATTTAAATTATTATTATTTTATTTGATTTTTTTTTTTTAAAGGTAGACAAAATTTTACCACTAGCGTAATTTAGACTTAGACCTTAAGTTTTGTATTGGGCGACATTTAATTAGGGAAATTATTTTAAAAATATTTAACTCATTATTCGTCCTAAGGCCATCTAGGTTCATTCCTCTACCATCAACAATGTGACGTGCCCTTCAGGACGCCCTAAGTTCTCCAAGGGTGCCACTCGCCTCATCTGTTTCATTCTACGACGTGCCCTTCAGGACGCACTACGTGCTCCAAGGGTGCCACTCGCCTCATCTGTTTCTTTGTGTGACATGCCCTTTAGGATGCACTGCATGCTCCAAGGGTGCCACTCACCTCTTGACTGACTTGGTAGACATCAATAACCCCTGGAGTCAACACTCTACCAGGTGAACTTGTGGGAGACTAAGGGCTTCTAAGGAATAAGGCCCCCGCCTTATTGTGCGCCCCTTAGAATCATCGTGAGTGACTATCCCAGTCTGCCCTCATGGTATCGTGGGTCCTATCGAACTAGGTAATCATTAACCTACAGTTCGAGCCACATCAAGAGTGCTAGTAGGTTATGGCAGGGCTATTGTCCACACCTCTCCCTCAACATCTCTGGTAGTCATGCGTGACCCCTTTACTCCACATGTGAGTCTGGTCGACAAGCTATCGTCAGCCTACATCATCAACAAATCATGTTAGAATATATCCATATCACATCATCTAATCAGATGCGCTAATATCATTGTAAAAACAATCAAACCCCAATGGTACACTCCCTGACTCGATCTAGAGTCCAAGGGGTTCCATCGATGCCTCTGCATCCTCGAGGTTCAAAATCTTGCACACTCAGTAAAACCGAGTCAATAGCACCTGTCTATGTCAAAGCGGTAAAACAACATGTCATCAACTCATAACGTCTCATAATCATAATCAAAATTTTTAATAGCATAATAATCTGGATCACTTGTGAGCAAGTGTCCTCAAAGAATAAGTTCGCTCAGTGTGCCAGAGAGGGATGTTACAGTCCTTGAAGTACTCAAACTTTATCCTTGACAACGACTTTGTCAACACATCCACAACTTGTTCATCGATAGCCACATATTGGAGCCTCACTGCTCCCTTATGTACCATATCCCTGATATAGTGATGCTTGATTTCGATATGCTTCGACCTATCATGAAACATCGGGTTCTCTAACAACTTTATACAACTTTGGTTGTCGCACAAGATACATGTCGCCTCCATTGCTATATTGAATAATCTAATCAGTAATTTCCGAAGCCACACTACTTCACAACTTGCTGCACATGTTTCCACATACTTTGCCTCAGTCGTACGTAGTGCTACACATGACTTCTTCTTACTAATCCATGAAATCATACTGAATCCCAAAGTGAAGAAACATCCCAATGTATTTTTCCAGTTTGCAACAATACCAACCCTATCTAAATCCAAATATCCAAGTAGACTGATCTCACTATCTATAACATACTTGAGCCCATAATCCATTGTACACTTAAGGTACCTCGTCACATGTTTTACTGCAATCAAGTGAACATCTCTGGAGTCAACCATGTACTGACTCAGGGTGTTCACAACAAAACATATATATGGTCGTTTATTTGTCAAATACATCAATGATCCAATCATAATCCGGTATAATGTAGCATCCACAGTCTTTGAAGTAGTATCCTACAACAACTTCAAATTCGATACCATAGTTGTAGCCATTTCCTTGCAATCCAATATCTCGAACCTCTTCAGAATTTCCATTGCATACTTTCCTTGACCTAGGAAAATTTAACTAAGATTTTTCCATACCTCCATTCCCAAGTAATAGTGCATCAGACCAAGATCCTTCATATCAAACTCAGAGGAAAAATTCCTCTATCACTAAAAACCCTGATTGTCTAGTCTACCTCACTAGCTCCTCCCTCTGTGACAATATTTCCATTTTCCAAGGCATGCAACATCATGGTAATCACCACATCAACACATTGACACAAGCTTCATGTGATCTCAACTACAAAGGGTTCGTCATTTCTTCTTATGTCCATCTTGATCACTTCTCACTAGATACTTGTGTTGATCTTGATCTTCTTCTCTGTCGAGTTCTCTACCCGAGCCCTGAACTATTAGAATTTTTTGAAGACCTCATCCTTGGTCAGGTATGCATGGTAACTTACCTAAAACAAGAACAAGAACATCTCCATGGAACAAGAATTTCCACGGTAATTTGTCCAGAACGTAAAGAGAGTAAGACTCAACATAATGACAATAGTTAGAATAATAGATTCCATTATCATCCTCCCATTCATAATAGAACAAGGAAATTAAAATAGATAAAGTCAATTCAAAAGAAATCAACTTTCTTTGATGTGATAACAATTTTTAATGAATTCGAGAATACTCATTCATATGTGCAAGTAATGCACAACATTCTCATTCTCCATATTGCCATGGACTCTACAGGTGTAATGTCCCCACTTTGGGACATCATCACAGGACAGAGATTTATGATGACCAGAGTAGCCAGATGGATGCTAGAGCAAGTACAGGGGTATTTGAGAGGCATTGTGGGGTCCATCTTGCATTGATGATCATATTCCATCATTATGATTCATTCCGCATAGGTTGGCATTGGTTTCATTGCATTTCGATGATTTCCATGATTTTGACTATTTTGAGCTATAAGTCAATGGAATTCACTGAAGAGGTCATTTTGGGCACATTACTTGGAGGAACCTCTCAATGTAATATCTCATTAGAATCGGGAGGAGAAACACTACAGGATGGGATGGCTAGAAGTGACTTTCAGTGGCCAGGGAAGCCATAAGGAGAGATAAGGAGATTTTCAAAGGTGAAAGGTTAATTAATTAATTAATTAAATATTAATAAAATGAAAGTCACTTTGGAGGGACAAGGTGAGCCAAAAAGTATAAAGGAAAGGCAAGGGCCTCTTCTCATTCATTCATGTA
>JZKD02S1907979.1:42119-53348 GCA_000966675.3 Picea glauca
AGAGAGAAGGAGAGAGCAGAGCAGAGAGCTTGTGAAGAAACCTCCATGTACAGTTATTGAATTAATAGGAAGAGCCCTGATTCAATTCCATGGACGCGTTTGAGCTCTGTGTGTTACTGCTACTGTGCTTGTGTATGTTTGCTTCATTCTATGCTTATTTGTTATATGCTGCTTATGTGATTGCGTATCAGGTTAGAAACCTGAGAGAATGAGTTTTAATCGTTTCTCTGCTTAGGCCAGGAGATTCCTGCATCGAGTGCAGTGGAATTCCTCCGCATAGAGTGCGTCGAGGAGGCCAAGCCGTTGAACTTTTGTTCTCCGTTGTCCAGATTGGGTTTGAGGTATTCGAGCCGTGCAGGTGAGTGCAGGTCGAATTCGAGTCTCGGTAGCAAGTCTGAGAGAGAGAGAGTTGAACCTGTTGCGAGCGTAGGCGCACGGGACTCAGACGACTTCAACACTTTCAGAAGTGATTGAAGACCGAGTACAAGGAGTGTGTTCGAAGAACCCCTGGAAAGAGCTCGAGTTGAAGAAAGCTCTGGAGGGATAACGCCTTTGGTTCAGTTGCATAGGAGGAAGGTGGCCATAGTGTTTCGACAAATCGGGGTTGGTGAGTGCGAGAATCACTTGCACGTTGAAATCGCGAGTCACGATTCCCCGACTTGATCACAGCCGTTGATCATAACGGAGACAGGTGGCACGAGTCCGAACGCATCGGAATTTCGGCATTCGGAGTTTCCAGCAGCGGGAGACTTGGAGTCGTGGACCCACGAACCGCGAACTCCCGAAGTGAAGTGGCAGTGTGGGACCCGGAAGTTAGTGGGAGACACGTGGAGGCATATCGACGCATCGGTGTTCGGGGTTTCGAAGGGAAGTATCTTACTGCCCTTCATCCGCCCATTTCTCGATAGGAACCCCCCGAGACCGAGAGCGTTGACTATTGACCATTCAGAGTTCGGGTTTCGGAGGTTGGAGCTGTTAGGGAATCGTGCTCGCAGGAATCGCGAGCCCCCGAGCCGCGAAATCCCAATCTCCGAAAGGATTGCTGTGGGTGACTCGTGACTCCCTAGGGAGTCGAAGAGTGTTGACTCTTCGGGCCCGTGAGAAAAAGAAGGTCCTGGTGGAGCGACCGCCTGCTGAGAGAGTGGGGGTTGGCGTCAGTATCTAGCGGAAAGATAGGTCAAATCTTATTCAAGAATAATTTCTACCTAGAGGGGGATCATGGGGATTGTTCAATTAAGTATTCCTCTAATATAACATTCTCATAGAGGGGCGGGGGAGACATGGATAAGGGTCATATGACCCTTCCTCAATGGTGGTATTTATGTCATGAGGTATCCAATGGAAGGGTCGGTCAAACCTTCCTCAAGCACAATTTTCATGTAGAGGTGGATCCCAAGGAAGGATCGACTAAACCTTCCTTGAGAATAACAATATTGTCTAGGGGGCTCCATATAAGGATAGGTAAAACCTTCCAACACCATAATATTTATGTCAAGTGGGTGCATAGGGAAGGGTTGGCTAATTTTATCTCAAGAATAGTATACTCACCTAGAGGATCATGGGAAAGGGTCAATGGACCCTTCATATATAATAGTATTCTCATGGATGTGGATCATGGAGATGGGTTGGCCAACCATTCCTTGAGGATGGTATCCACATTGAGGGTTATCAAGTGGAAGGGTTTGTCAAACCTTTCTCAAGAATAATTTTTGCATAGAGAGGGGCCTTGGGAAATGGTCAATCAACCCTTCCTTAATGATGGTATTCTCATCACAGGGTATGAATTGGAAGGGTTGAATGACCCTTCATCAAGCACAGTTTTTACATAGAGGGTGATCACATGGAAGGGTTGGCTGAAACTTCCTCCAGTGTAGTATTCTCATGGAGGGGAAGGATAAACAAGGGTCATTTGACCCTTCCTCTATGATGGTATTTGCATCATAGGGAATTCAATGGAGGGGTCGACCAACCCTTACTTAGAAATAGTATTTGTGTAGAGGGGGATCCCAAGGAAGTGTATGTTGACCCTTCCTCAAGCATATAAATCTCATTTAAGGGAGTTTGGAGAAATAGCATTTGAGCCTTCCTTAATAATATTATTTATATCAAGGGGGTTTAGAGGGAAGGTTCAACCAATACTTTCTTGAGCATAATATTCTCTCCTAAAGGATCACGAGGAAGGGTCAGTTGACCCTTCCTTGAGAATAACATTATCATAGAGGGGGAGCATGGAGAAGGGTTATCTGACCCTTCCTCAAGGATGATATTCACGTTGTAGGGTATATAGTGGAAGGGTTGACTAAACCTTCCTTAAGAATATCTTTTGCATAAAGGGAGATTTTGAGGAATGGTCAGGTAACCCTTCCTCCATCATATTATTCTCATGGAGGGGGAACATTAAGAAGGGGTGGTTGGATATTCCTCAATGATCATATTCATGTTATGAGGTATCCAATGAAAGTGTTTTCCAACCTTTCCTTAAGCATAGTTTTCACCTAAAGGGAGATCCAAGGGAAGGGTTAGTTAACCCTTCCTTTATCATAGTATTCTCACGGAGGGGGAGCATGGATAAGGGTAAATAAATCCTTCCTTAAGGATGGTATTCATGTTGTGGGGTATATTCATAGTTTGCACATAAAGGGAAATCTAGGGGAAGGTTCTTCCAACCCTTCCTCTAGCATAGTATTCTCATGGAGGTGGAGCATGAAAAAGGGTTAGTCGACTCTTCCTCAATGATGAATTTGTTTTTATAGGGTATCCATTGGAAGGGTCATCTGACCCTTCCGCAATCATTGTTTCCATGTAGAGGGAGGTCACATGGAAGGGTTATTTGACCCTTCCTCAAGCATAACAATATCATAGAGGGGATCTCAAACAAGGGTTAGTCAGTCAAACCATTCCTCCAACATAGTATTCTCATGGAGGTGGAGCATGGAGAAGGGTCAATTGACCTTTCCTCAAGGATTATTCCTTCCCAATCTCATATAATGTTTTTGTTTCATATTATACCATTTAATTTAATTTATATATGGTATGTTATGCTCAAATTGAAATTTTTATATTATCAATTTATTTCATTCACAAAATTTGTCCAGTTAGCTACACAAAAACATCAAGGATTGTCACTCTCATCCAATTCAAGGAGATTATGTTTCTTCAAGTAAATATTGATCACAACATTGGGGAATTTGTTTATTAATGGTATGTTGAATTAGATAAACCATTCAACTTCCACATACATATATATATTTATGAATTGGATAGAACAAATGTTACTCCTATTGGCATGGTCACATCTACATATGTGATCAACAAAGACATATTGTGTGTCCAAATCGAGGTAGTTAAGAACACCACTTATTTTCCATTACAATTTGTCATTCCTATTAGTAATTGTCATCCACATATAATGAAAAGTGACCTCATTGCTAACAAGATATATTTTTCAAAACAAGGTTGGGTTTTACCATCATATGACTAATAAAATTAGTCATGGACAAATAAGGCAAGTGGTTTGAAAAAATGGTATTGTGGTTATTATCGCACAATTTGTACTTGCCCAAATACCAAGGCAACTGGATACAAAATTGGCGTAACTGGGAGTGGCCTATCATTGTCACCTTAATAGGAAACCCCTTTCTATTTTGGAGTATGTCAAGACTACCCCAGGGGAGACGTCCCCAATGACTTGAGGGTTTGAGAAGGCCAAGGAAAATGATATAAGAAAGTCCCTCTCCTCTCATAGGTCACTCAAGTCAAAGGGTTATTTATGTCTTATAGAGATGAATAAAATGAGTAATGTTTTGTACCTACCCAGAACAAGACAACAAAATGGACAAAGGGCACTTTCCAAGTACCAAAATGATATTAGTGCTTCATAAGACAATGAAATCTTAAGAAATGTACTAGATGATATAGAATTGTAGCAGTATAGAAGTTTATAACAACAATAATAGATTTGCAACAACCACAATAGTTATTATTCAAAATTCTTGATAAAAGACTTGAAATAATAGCTTTAACTTGGCAAATTGATAATATATAGTCACAAGCAGTTTTAGAAATGTCTAGCTAGCATAACATATCACTTTTATGTTTAATTTATTGTTTTTATATGGATATATCATTTTTTTGCAACAAAAACAAGTAGGTTAATGATTTATGCTA
The DNA here is from genome assembly GCA_000966675.3 of Picea glauca. Lineage (NCBI taxonomy): Eukaryota > Viridiplantae > Streptophyta > Pinopsida > Pinales > Pinaceae > Picea > Picea glauca. Next base: position 46,287 of record JZKD02S1907979.1, read on the forward strand.
ATCTAAGTTTAGTAGGAGTTAGTAGGTGTTCAAGAGAAGATGTTCTGAAAATTGTTTGATCAATCAACACTTGTAATGGGTAGACTAGTTCCTTCTAGGGTAATGGAGTCAATGATGGTAGCAACAACTCTTGGAGGAAAATAGAAATGATAATATTTATCCAAATGGGATGGAGAGGATGACAAAAGTGTTGATAGCCCAAGGCCTAAAAAATCCAAGTCATAGAGATAATTGCTAGAAACTAATAAAAATTAGGCCCTAGCGATTTCTCTTTTCCTTAGACAAATTGAAATAAAATAGGAAATAGGAAATGAAGTAGGGTTACTAGACTGCTACAATGGCAGGGCTCTAGTATCTACTTCTATATAGGTTCCTTTCAATAAATATTAGCAAGTGGAAGATTATAGAGAAAAAGATAGTAACGTATGTCTTTCTCCTAAGGTTTCAAGCAAGCAATTTCATAATCTTTGACATGAAACAAGTAAATTCACCATAAGAATTCATTCAAAATAAAGAAATGGAGATTTTATACTTACTTCACCAAGAATAATCAAGCATAAACCCTAGTTGAAGATCCTCCACATGAAAATTTTCCAAAATACAACAAGATTTTCGTCCCCAAAAGTTGTGCACCACTTAATTTCAGCGAATAACCCTTAAAAAGGGGCGAATTTCAGACCACCACTTGTGTGATGAGTGAATCATGAAAAAATGAGAGTTTTATCTCTCTATTTATACAATACTTATGACCTTTAATTGAATTTAGGTCATCAAAAGGACGACATGGCCAAATTACATCAAAAATCCATTTTTTACATAAATGTCTTTAATTAAACCCTAAAATCACTTTTAGAGGTGATGTCATGCCCTTCTAGAGTGATGTTGAGCCTCTTGGGTGGAACATTGGGCCTCATCTACAAAACATTAGGCCTACCAAGCCCCTGGATGATGCCACATGTTCCAATTAGCACACAACTACCTCCATAATTCTAATCCCGACGTTGGGTGATGTCTAGGGTCACAAAAGTGATATCATGGGCCTTCCAATGCCAACGTCGAGGTGGAAGAGAAATATACCTCTAGATCTAGGTGTGCCAAAGTGTCTCTGATTAAAAGTCCTTCTTTATTTCTCGTGCAAGTCTCTGACATCTCTCTTCCCCTGGCTGGGGTCACAACATCCATTTGTGGGCTTTCAGCCCCATGGAGGTCTGAGCTAATCATCTCCCCATATGTACCTATCCATCGGGAAAAGTCTTACAAAAACAACAAGTATTCCCTCCATGGGCTCATAAGTCACAGGGATCATATCAATGTCAATCACATCCAATAATCAAATTACCCAAACATGTGCATCAAACCACCCTCTACCCAGAAAAATGCTCAAAGATGTTATGCAGTTTAACAAGTCAGGTTTTGAGAGGGTATCAAGATGTCCTATTGGGATAATCCTCCTTAAGCTTGGGTGTTTCCCAGGTGAGAGACAATTTAGGTCATGTAAGTGTGTGAAATGGTGTAGGAGAAATGTTTTGGCAGAGGGTGCAGTGATAACATGGAAATGTAGGTCTTGCTTGTGGGTGCCTCTGTAGAGGGCGAGCTACACCTTATCATGAATAACATTGTTTCCTATCTCATTCAATGCTTTTTATTCTTAGTCTTATTTATTTTTCTTTTCAAGGGAAAAGTTGAGGAACACTATCCTGGCATGGTGACCAGAGGTAACAACGTTACCCACAAGCACTTCACGAAAATGAGAAGGTTGGCTCGTGATGAGACCTCCTTTCTCTTGGCTATGCCACCAAGAGCCACTACCCAGGTTTGGTGACCAGATAGATGGTAGTTTCATACCACTACATGCCCATGGATCTAATAGGTCGGCTCATGATGAAACCTCCCATCCACCAACTAGACCTTGAGTTTTGTTTTATCTTACGGGTCCCCTTTTCTTACTAAGAAGCCTTTTATTGCTTTCTCGGGAATCCCTGGGTGAAGCAATTTAAAGGTTTTATTTTGTATTTTAACTCTTTCCAACTACTTTTACCCTCTGTGCCTTTAGCCCCTTCTTCCCATAAGACAAGGTACAACCCTTCCTAGTGAGGTAAACCTGATGCTCAAACCAAGGTAGGGGAAGATGAGAGGGATAATGATGAAAACTGGTAAGTATGGAAGGAACGAATGATGACCTTTCATAGACCCACCCAGTGGCAACTCATCCTAAAGGAGAACTAGCTTACTAGGGAATTTTGTCACCCCCAAGGTATGAACAAGTTAAAGAGAATAATTTCCAAGCAAACATTATGAAATAAAGGAGAGTTCAGTGCAACATATTCAACTTCTTTGAAAATCATAGTGACACATACCATGATACCCAAACTCATTACCTCATAGTGAAGGACCCACTACTACTTCATGACCAGGCTAGTGAGATGGATGTTGTTGCTATTGATAGGTGGACTGCACTAAAGAAAAGGTGGTCCCTCCAGGTCCAAGCTCAAGTCATCTAGATCTGGACACTCCATGTCTAGGACCTGTGGGCCTCTAGACATGATATCCTTAGTTATCCATAGGATATGGGATAACATCTAGCTCTAACTCGGGGACATGTGCTCACCGTAGAGTGCATGAGAACATAAACATATTTGGCATGACCTGTATCTTCTATATCTCAACGAAATGAATTAGTAATCTTTAGGGTGGTGATATCACCCGTCACTCATTTATCACAAAATTAAAAATAAGCATGCATATATACAAAATGAAAGAGTACATAATGAAACTAAACTACTCTAGCATGATAAAGATGGTATATACAATGGATTCAAATGCCTAACTTACCTATACTTACCTATGAATTCAAGTCTCTAGCCCATGGTGGTGTTTAAGGAGGCGTCCACTAATTGGTAATGGATGTCTTCTTCCTTCCAACATGGATAGATAGTAGGAATCATTGACTGAATTCATTCCAATTCTAAAAGGCCCAAGCCAAAACTATTCATTCCCTTTAATATTAGTAGGCTATCCTTTTTTTGTGTCCCACATCCAGACCATATATCTGTCTTGATACTCCTTTTCTTTAAACTTGGTTGTTTCTTGTATAACTCTAGTATATTGTTTTGAGGGAGGAGGGTGGGATTCAACTGTGAAGAATTCTTGTTGGGTTGGTCTAATCAGTATATCATCATCCCCTTTCTTTAATAACTTGAAATTTCCAACTTGTTTGTCCTTGTATTTGTCTAGAATTTGTTGATATTATTCCTTCTTTGGCCGTTGTATTTTATCAAAATATTTCTCTGAAGCGAAAGGTAAATCCTTTGGAGTAAACACGAGAAGGTTTTTCTTGATCAGCTTAGGTGTCACACTAGTTTCAACATCATTGTCAATTTATTGCACATGGCCCTTGGCCCTTGTCATATTTTGGAGGTTCTCTATTGTCCCATCCTTCATAGGCACATTGATGTAAGTTAGATCTATTTATAATGTACCTCCCAACATTGCAGCAAACTTCTTGGACAAAAGAATCCCCCACACATCAGGGACATCCATGACCACAATATCCATATGGATCACTCTCTCGAGATATTTACCAAGGAATACTTCAACATTTTCAACTACCTCATGAGTGGGTATGACCCTGGATTCAAAACCACATACATTCCTATAAGGTCGTGTGGCCTTTAGGCTTAGTTTCTCCATGACCTTCAAAGACATCATGTTAGCACCTGCTCCTGAATCAAGTATTCAATTGTTAAGAAATTTGTTATTAACTAATAATGTCATGAATAAAGGTGGGTGTCCATCATAATGAACCCTAAAATGGTCTTCTTGTAACATGATAGGGGGGTCCATTGGCTCATCTGATACTTTGAAAAAAAATTCAAACCTTTCTTTTATAGATGAAACCTTGATGACTTCCCTTAGTGGAATGGTTACATGCATTTTGACCAATGCACCTTCAAAGTCAAAATTCATATCAACCTTGTCGGTTTTGGGAGGATTTATAGGAAGGATTATGTTCATAGGTGGAGGTCTTCATTGTGAAGTTATAGGTCCAGTAGAGAGAGGTTGGTTCATTCATTTTTTCCTAGTATACACTTGGAATTCTTGTTTCTTTAACTTTTATCTCGACTCTTGATCAAGATTATTTATCACCTCCATCCTAGCCTTCCTGGATACTTCCTTTATGCCTTATTGATGTTCTTCAAGTGTGTCATTAAGGAAACATTGTGGACCCTCAATGGTATGATCAATAATATTCACTTGGTCATGTTCACCATTGTTCAGGGGACATTCATGCTCCTAATGCAAGTCTCTACATTGCAAGCACCAAGGGTTTTCATCTAGCGCATTTGTGGGGGATAAAGTATTAGGGACTTCTTAATCATTCTTCGGTTTGAAAAGTTGAGTCCCCCTCTCGAATTTCCCTTTATAAGGATCCCTAGAATCTTGTTGTTGAGATCTTTCCAAGTTGAAAATCCTATTCATCATTAATTCTTGGGTTTTTACCATGCCATCTACAATCAACTGTAGCTTTTCCAAGAGAGCGCCAATATCTGAGGTAGACTCAACATTATGGACTATTTTAGGTTTAGCATATATTTTGACTCTTGGGGTAGAGAAAGGTTCAACTCTGGATGATGATATGTTGTCTTCAATTTTTGTAGCCACCTTTTGGGCCTCTTGGATTGTCTTAGGGGATTTTTCTCTGAGGAGAAAAACCATTTGTCCCGTAAAGGATTTAGTGTAAATAAAGAGAAGGAAATTGTCTGAAGGGTGATAGCTCATCGGGATTTTTTGCACTAAGATTTCAAATTTATCATGAAATTCCCTAACCATTTCATACTCTTGTTTTGTGATGTTATTTATCCTTATTAGCATCATGTTGGGGTCTTCCTTGACACTCCATCATTTGAGGAACACTTCCTCCAAATTATCCATAGTTGTAATACTAGTATCAAGGAGACTATTGTACCATCATCTACCGCCATCATAGAGGGTAGAAAAGAACAATTTCATAGCTAAATATTCAACATCATCACTGATAGGATGAAGATTAAAGAAGGCCCAAAAGTTGCTCATATGATCCTCAACACTGACTACATCATTACCCGTGAATTTAGGTAACCATTTATCATACCTAGGGTGCATTTGCCTAAGGTATCTTGGTATGTTTGTCATGTATAATGGTTTGAAAATATTGGATGACTATTGTTTTTGGTTATTAGCTTATTTTGGATTAACATTCCGAGTGTGAGCGTTAGACATTGTGTTTAAAGGAAGATTGCCTCCAAACAATGATTTCACTATAGAAGATTTTCGGGGAGGTTTTATTCTAAAGTACTTGGGAGGATTGGTATACCTCCCTGAGCTTTGTGGAGTCGCCAGATAATTTTATTGAAACTATCAAAAGGATGAGGGGATCACCCTCAGTGGAGTCTCTAGGTAAGCTTTGTAAGATAAAGGATTTTGAGGAAAAGGCTTATTGAGAAAGTGTCGTATTGAGGAATATTGACTCAATGTTCCCCGACAACGATGCCAAAATGTTATCATACAATTTTTACTTGCCCAAGGCCCAAGGCAAGTGGATACAATATTGGTGTAACTGGGAGTGACCTATCACTATCACCTTAATAGGAAACCCCTTTCTATTTTGGAGTATTTCAAGACTACCCCAGGGAAGATGTCCCCAGTGACCTTAGGGTTTCAAAAGGCCAAGGAAAATGATATAAGAAAGTCCCTCCCCTTTCACAGGTCACTCAAGTCAAAGGGTTCTTTATGTCTTACAGAGATGAAGAAAATGAGTAATGTTGTGTACCTACCCAGAACAAGACAACAAAATAGAAAAAAAGGGCACGTACCAAGTACCAAATGATATTAGTGCTTCATACGACAATGAACTCTTAAGAAATGTACTAGCTGATATATAATTGCAGCAGCATAGTAGTTTATAACAACAATCATAGATTTTCAACAACCACAATAATTATGCTTCAAAATGCTTGATAAAAGACTTGAAATAATAGATTTAACTAGGCAAATTGATAATAGATAGTCACAAGAAGTTTTAGCAATGTCTAACTAGCATAACATATCACTTTTATGGTTAATTTTTTGTTGTTACATGGCTAAATTTTCTGTTGTTAGATGGTTGTAGCAATCTTTTGCAACATTAACAAGTAGGTTAATGATTTAGGCTAATCTAAGGTTAGTAGGATTTAGTGTCATACAATTGGCTTAGGTTGATATATAGTTGGTATGGATTGTTTATTTTCATTGATTTCAACCATTGGAGAGTGATATTGTAGATTGATGTCAAACCTTCGAGAATGTCTAGTAGTGAATTCTGGTAGCACAAAGGTTTGGGTAATGGACCAAAGTTGTTTCATGTATAATGATATTATTTTTAATATATTTTAAGGTAAGACTATTCTATATGTATAGTACATGTCATTCTGTTTCTGGTGGTATGTGGAACATGTTGATTAAGGTCGGTTGTCATTGATGTCAACCCTTGAAGAAAGCCCCACAACACAAAGGTTTGGGTAATGGACCCAAAATTGTTTGATGTAAATATGACTCATTATTTTCTTGTCATGGTTGATAAGAAGTAAATATGGATGAACTCCAAAGTGGTCCCCTTATGGTGAAAGCCATCACGGGAATACGCTTTGCGGAGTAAGAGAACCCATGATTAATTGCGGAATAATGAAACGAAGGACAATGAATTTTTCAGGTAAACTATCTTATATGGATAGTTCTTGTCATTCCATTTCTGGTGGTATGTGGAACGTCACATAACTCCTCACGGTTAGAGAGTTATGGCCATCATAGGTTGGAGACCCCAGGTTTGGGTAATGGACCCAAGTTTGTTTGATGGATAACAGTATGAGTTATGATATATTTTCAAATAATATTATTCTATATGGATAGTACATGTCATTCAATTTCTTTTAGTATGTGGAACATCACATAACTCCTCACAGTTTGAGAGTTATGGCCTTACGAAGTTGGAGGACCCTCATATGTCATCTAGAAGCCCCAAAAGGTCAAAGTAGTCAAAGTGGTTTA
>JZKD02S1907990.1:0-22555 GCA_000966675.3 Picea glauca
GTTCATCAGCAAGATTTCATCGTTAAGAAGTAATGTGTCGACACTTCTCCTTTGAAAGGTTATCTGGATGATTGAGCGCTTTGTCAGGATCCTTCCAACTAGTGTAATGACTTTGATTGATGTTTCACAATCATTGGTTGTGGTATGCATGTGGTGGGTAACTGTGGACTGTCACTTGTGTTTCAAAGATGGAAATGATGGTCAGGGGACAACACATTTCTTCAAAACTGTTGTGTGTTCATCCTACACCTTTCCTTTGCAACAGGCGGGTTTTCAACATCTGCGCGATGTATGTCCGCCACGTGGATACACATTGGATTCCATACTTCCCGGTAGGAGACAGGACATGAGGAGAAAGGAATTTTGCTCCATGTTCAAAAAGAACAAAAACGAGATCAGATCAATTATGTTTCTGGCCTTATCTACAGTCTTGATATTCTAAGTGTTTCCCTGAGAGACCAATTGTTCCTTTTCAGATTCTTTACCTATCTTCGCAAGACCACATTCCCTTTTAGCTTCGTTTGAGCACTGGCTAGAGTTGCACAGAAGTTTTCCATGGCCAGTCCACATTCCTTGAAGTGCTCTGCAATTCTCTCCTCTGACATTCTCTATGCATCACTTAGATGGATGGTCATGTATTGTGCTTCTCTGAGATTTCTCTTGAGCCAAGTCACATTCCCTTCTCGGCTCTGTGATGTTGATGTCTCGACAGTCCCTTCCGCTAACTGCTTCCTCAACTCCTTGTTCTCCTGGTACAACTCAACAATAATGAGTTGCGCTTGATTTATCTGTTGCGATGGCTCACGAATATCCATTCTTTCAGTGTCCGACTTTCTTCGTCTATCACAGATTTCTTGGCTTGAACCTTTGACAGGTTCCAACCGAATAACGTGCATGAGTAATTTCTCAGCAACATATTTGGCATGCGGTTCGCTCGGAGATTGGGCCTCCCTAGGCTCTCTATTCTTCCTTGGCCTGCCTCTTTTTAGGGGTATTTGTTTTTGGGGGGACAAGACTTCCACTATTTTTCCTTTTTCTGCAACCCTTTCTATTTCCGCCTCTGCGCTGTGAGATTTTTATTTTCCCATGGGTAGAGGGGGATCTCCTTTGGGGTCCCTGGGGATGTTGGCCAAAAGAAGGAACGAATCCCAACTCTTTCCCTGTCGCCCTAATTCCTAAACTATAAGAATTTGATTAGTGAGATATGGGATAAGTTCTTCTTTGGCTGGTCTGCTTCGGCTTGGACGCTATTTTCCATTCCTCCTAGACTTTGGTGAAAGAAGAAAGGCAGGTTTAACGACCTCTTTCCTATGAAATGCATCAACAATATGATGTGATGTGGGTGTATTCTGTCAGAACTTCTTTCACAGGTGAAATACTTTCTGATCACCTTCAAGAGTTTCTGAAAACGCTTCCGTAGATACCGACTCAGAACACCCATTTCTATTTTCCTATTTAGGGAGTCTGTTTTAATGAATTACTTGTAGCATAGAGCGTCCACAGGAATTCCCTTATACCACCTTTCACCACGCGAAGGGATATCTATTGCGGCTGACAAACTTTCCTCCGTCACCCAGAAAGTGATTCCTGTGATAACTGCGCAGAAACCGTTAAATCTGAGTATGAACTGTTCCACCAGTTTCACATTGTATCCTTGGATTTTATTGCAATAGAGCATGCATCCAACTTGTTCAAAATATGCTCTAACCTTCATATCTTCATTTATCAATGCTAAGTGTTAAGGCTCGGGCCTTATAGTTCTGCCACTCCGTGCCCTTTTCCTTATGTTTTGGGATGTCGTCATGGTGTAATGTGTGTTTTCTCTGCGCGCACGGTAGCGAAGATGACTTAAGATGAGAAACATGAAGCAATACTGACTACCAGGTTTGTGACATATCTGATGTCAATAGACTTTCTCGCAGCGAGAAAAATCAGGGCTTGCAAGAAAATCACAGACGACTCGTAAACTCATATGGTAAAACATGCAAGACAACTGGCCTTTATAACTGAACGGGCGAGGCATGTAATCATGACAGAGGACATCGAATCCATGGTGATGGGAAGCCCTAAAACAGGATGAATATTTGCGCAACACACTCGTGCGACAGGTACACTTTGGAGTGTGTGAAGTACAAATGATTCGAGATGCAAAGTATACGTGATATGAGCACCGTGATTTCTTATCCTTTCTGACTTCATAATGAGGTGATGATGGTTGTTATATATTCCGACGTGACCCTTAATCTAACAACTTTCCTTGACATTTGGCACGTAAAATCCCCCCTTCTGACAGGACTCGACCTTTTGGGAAAATACCTTTACCATTTACACATGTTTGATTTATGATGCCCTCTCCCGACTCCAAGGGCCAAACTAACCACTTGCTGACTTCGACCCATTCGTTGTTCGGTACCTGACCTCACATGATTTGACACACAAACCATGAATCACCTAAGACTGACTCTAACTGAAAAAATGACGGCGCTAACAATTGGCTCCAATGGGGATGCTATCCTCCTAGTGAGGTGGCAAAGAACAACAGACCAGGTTCCTGCCCATTAGGCCTTATTTTATTTTCAGACTCTAAAACAATGAAACAGAGTCACCCTTGACCTTCTTGACATGGTTACGATTGGAATCAACATAAAATTAGGGTCTTCACTCTAGGCTTCGATTTCCTTCTAACATACTGACTCGAAACACCTTCTTTGAAAACACAAAAAATGGCTATTTACAATGACATGAAAAACTAAACAGACTATACTAAACTAGATAGTGTTTAAGGAACCTGCCATTTACAGGCCCCCCACCGATGAGTTATCCATTGAGCTCTTGTAGAAGATATTCATTGTTCCCATGGTACACGATGATTCTGAAGGGTCCCATACAAAGATGATAGAATTTTCCATGCTTCACTTTTTCCTTATTCCTCACGTCCCACTTCAGCACTAGATCATTCACCTTGAAATTATCCTACTTTGAGTGCTTGTCGAAAATTTCCTTCATCCTATATTGGTGAAGTTTTGATCAGTATAAAACCTGCTCCCTCATCTACTGCACGTGAATTAACTGATTTATACTCCTATGGGCATCATTTGGCTTGACCTCTTTCTCTTGCAGCAACTTCTTGACAGGAAATCCTAGCGAGGTAGGGAAAATTGTGTCAGTGCCATATAAAATTTGGAATGGTGACATGGAGATGAAATTTTTGGTGGTGATTCTGTCAGCCCATAGTGCGTATATAAGCTTCTTGTGCCAGGCCTTCTTATTGTCCCACATGAGATTTTTAATAATCCTGGTTAAGATTTTTTTGGATGATTCCGCCAATCCATTACCCTATGGGTAATAATCCATAGAGTGTCCCAGGTTTATATTGTAATCATTGCAAAAATTCTCCATCTTCTTGGACTTAAGTGTTGCTGTGTTATCTGTGATGATCTTGATAGTGCACCCAAACCTAGACAAGATATTGGTCTCCAAAAACTGAATGATCACTGTGTTAGTAGCCTGCCTTGTGGGGACTTCTTCGATCTATTTGATGAAGTCATCGGTAGCCGTTAGTATCCACCTATGCTGTGCCAAAGATGGCAGATGGATTTCTCCTATAAAGTCCAGGCCCCATTGCATGAACGATGCTTCGACAAAGATAGGTTTTAACGGTAGGGGTTGCGGCTTTCTCCTTCCATCGAATATCTGGCACTAATGGAAACTGGAAACTTCCTTGTATACATCTGCGAAAATACTGGGCTGATAATAACCTACCCTCAAAATTTTATGCGCGATAGTTTTACAGTAGTGATGCCCCCTAGAGTCTCCTTTGTGGAATTCTTTGATAGCTCATTCTATGTCATCTTCCATTAAACAACTTAGCAAGATCCCTCCCAGATCTTTCCAATACAGAGAGTTATCTAAGATGCAAAACTTGGTATCCTTCAGCTTTAAAAACCTAGCCTTGGTTTTGCTTAACCCTAGAGGGGCTTGCAAATTTCTCAACACATAAATGATGTCATCGTAATAAGGTGAATCGATGAATTTCTGAGACACCTGTGGGGTTGCTTCTTCTTGAGGGTTTTCCGATAGATCAACAATGAAGTTTATTCCCAAAACATCACAGTTCGACTGTGCCATAAACTTTGTGATACCCTGACCCTTAATCAACTTTGTAAGATTTATTTCAAGGTCATATTCCAGCATGAATGTGATCTAGTTACCTTTTCTCCCCTCGGGGTTAGGCTGAGTCAGGATATCCTTGACAGAACTACTAGTGACATAAACAACAACGCAAGAATGTAGTATATAAGTTCTGAATTCCTTGAGGGATTTCACTGAGGCACAAAATTTATTTTCCATGATATATTACCTTAGTGGGGAATCTCTCAGTATCCTGCTGAAATAGGCTATAGGTTTCTCGAAATTCTCCTCGTCCTTCTGTAACAGTATGCCAAATATGGTATGCTCCAAGGCGAAGGAGAATAAGATAAAATCCTTTGTGAAATATGGGCTGGCTAATACGAGAGATTTGGTCAGCACCACCTTGATGTATTCAAACAACTTCCTTGAATCGGGGGTCCATTTTATCTCATTACCCTTTCTGAGAATACTCATGATGTTCTTTATAATTTCAGCTAGATTCAAAATGAACCTCCTCAGAAAATTCACCTTTCCCAGGAAAGACTGTACCTCTTTTTTACTCTGAGGAGTGATGATATTCAGAATCCCTTCCACCCTATTGGGGTCTATTTTTATTCCTTCCTTTGAGATGATGTGCCCCAACAATTTCCCTTCTTGCATTTCGAAATGTGTTTTTTTCAGATTTAAAGATATGCTGAAATTTCTACATTTTTGGAAGACCTTCTTCATATGCTCAAGATGTTGTTCATCGGAGTTAGAAAACACTATGATGTCATCTAGGTAGATCACGATAAATTTTTCCTTTTCCTCGGAATATGCTATATCCATAGATCTCTCAAAATTAGCTCCAATGTTCATAAGACCGAAAGTCATCTTTGCATACATGAACGTACCCCATGGTGTCATGAAGGTTGTCTTTTCCCGATCATCTGGGTGTACCATGATATGATTGTAACCCGAAAAACCATCCAACATGGACATATTATGGGATCCAACTACCTTCTGCAGGATGTAGTCCATCTTAGGAAGCAGGTAGTTATTCTTGAGGGATACTCTGTTCAAGTTCTGAAAATCCACGCATAACCTTATTTCATCACTCTTCTTCCTTACAGGCACAAGGTTGGTAACCCATTTTGAAAATCTTAAAGAAACAATAATTTTGGCTTCAAATAGTTTCTTTACCTCCTTTTTGATTAGCAACAACAACAGGGGATTGATTCGTATTATCTTTTTATTGAAAGGTTTTTTATCCTCTTTGAGAGGAATGACGTGTTGAATTAATCTAGTGTCATAGACTTTCAAGTCCTCATAAATCCAGGAAAAAATGTTAGGAAAGTCTTTCATGAGATTGATATATCTTTGCTTGATCTCCATACTGAGTGTCTTTGAAAATTTGATTATCCTTGGATTCTCTTGGGTTCTGATGTTGCAATCCTCAACATCCTCATCATTCGCAGTGATCCTGGGATTTCTGGATACATCGTTTTCATCAAATTGTTTTTCCAGTGGAACCAATCCTTTGGGGCTGATGTTGTTCTTCAACTGCACTATGTCCCTTCCAACTATMTGGTTTTGAAAGGGGTCRTCGTTACTGCACRCAACAAYRTCTTCATATTCTTCACAACAATAGTCATCATCGATATTTACATTAGCGAACTCRTCTCTCATTTGGAGGAACCTCTCCACCTGTTTGTCATCTTCAAACACCTRCCAATACTTGACATTATCAGGTACTGCGGGCCTGTGTTTGACTTCAATATCATATTTCCTATTGGGAAAAATTGGAATTTTAAACATTGAAGCTGAGGTGGCTAGGGCATCYGCGATTTGATTTTTCCCCCTGGGGAGCACTGACAAATTATACTTCGAGAACTCTTCAAGGAATTCCAGCACTAGATTCATGYATGCTCTCACTCTGGGGTGCTTGGACTGGTATATACCCTTCACTTGATTTATGATGAGTTCAGRGTCTCCGTGCACCTCTATCCTCTCAGCGCCCAATTATTTCAAAGTTCCCAGACCCAAAATTAGTGCTTCATACTCGACCATGTTATTTGTAGAATCAAAGGCGAGCTTGTAAGAGCAGATCTTCATGCACACTTTGGGAGTGTTGATCCATACACCCACTCCAATGCCCTCGTTGCTGACAGCTTCGTCAAATATCGTATTCCACATTTCATTTTCGATGTAGTTTCTCTAATCTGCACACCCCTTTTCTCGACGCGCAACTTTATCCCCGACAATCATGACAACTGTCGGCTCCTCCCTTTCAAAACTTAAGTCTTTGTAAAAAGTAGAGGAGCTGATCTCGATGTCGACATAGTAGATAGGATGATTGTTCGGCTGGGTCTTGCTACTCACCATGTACTTGAGTAGCACCTCTTTGTACAGTCTTCTTTCTTGACCGAAAACAAGGATGGTGGCGTAAGACATGTCCATCTGCAGGGTTCCCTTTAATTTTGTGGCCACGACCTGGATAATAACATGCTAATTGTTTGGGGGATGTCGATAACCACCATGTCCATGACTAGATTATTTGATGGAATTTGAGATAACGACACAACCAAATATTTAATCCAGCCCAAACATTTCACCTTTCTTGAGTCGAAAGAGAAAATATCTTCTTAAGGCCTGGTGACGTCCCAACCTAGCTCATCCATGACCACCTTTGGCATGAGATTGTACGACGCCCCTGAATCTAGCGTGGCATTATGGAAAGTCATGTCATGAATTTTGAGACTGACATAAAAAGGAGGGACGTCCTTAGTATCACCAGTTTCTTCTATGCACGGACCAAATAGGATGGCCGAGTGATCGTCTTGAATGTTCAGGGTGTTGGGAGTTTCCTCCATCTTGAGCATATTAATAATCTGGTTCCTATATTCTCCCTTCTTGATGAGCTCATTAAAAGAAACAAAAATTTTGATTTTGGCCATTTCGTTCTCAAAATTAAAAGGGGGAAGATATTTGTCTACCTCTTTGGCACCCGTTTCCTTTCTTGCCTCATGCACCCTCTTTAAGTATTTTTCCTTTGATTTTGATTTCTCCATCGTGTCGCTCACTGGATTGTCTTTCTTTGGTTGGATTGGAGAAGGGGTATCCACCTGAAGCTCTTTTGTGGGATTTATCGAATGATGCTATGTGGCTGTATTTTTGCTTCTGAGATTGTATTGCTTTTGAAATTGCATGATTGTGTTGTGATATCCTTTATTGAACTCCTCCGTTTTCGAAGACAGTGCATCCTCAGCCCATAGCATAATACCATCATTTTCTCCCATGAAATGATCGTGTTCTCCCTTTGTTAGGAATATGCATGTATTCGTGTCGTCGTAGCAATGCATGTGGTCTTGGATCATCTTATCAAAGTCTTCATTTGCATAGTTTTTTTGGAAGGGAGGTGTTATCTACTGATCACCTTGCTGTCTACGGTCCCTCTGTCTGATCTTTGGGACTGCAGCCCTTCTAAAGTTTTGATTCCTAGGTTGGAAATCATTTTTCTCTCTGGTGACGATCTTGTTCTCCAAGGAAATCCTTTCCATAAACTTCTCCATAGTTTTCATAATCAATTCAAACCTTTCGTCAGACGATTGAGACATAGAGGGATGCACATCCCATTGGGGCCTTTTCCCGTCTCTGTCAAAGTTTTGCTTGATTTTTCCCAACGCTATCAGATTCACTTTGACTTCAATCCCATCGCTCATCATAGTGCCTAAAGAGTTAGATCTTCTTTCTCTTAGCAACAATGTGAAATCGCTGTTAAATAAATTGGTGTATCGAATATGCACAGCTCCAGGAGGCAATTGACTTCTGCGGGGATCGAGTTGTAGAAATTCATGAATCTGGCTGAGAATTCTTACACAGTTTCCTCCAGTGATCTTTTTATATTTTTATACTAGGTTAGTAGTTGCAGAGGATTCTTTTTGTCTCCCCATCTGGCGAGAAACGTTGTTTCAAACGTTGCGAAATCGGGGATGCTCGCTTCTTGAAGGGCCTTAAACCACTTCCTGACCTCTCCTGAAAGACTCTGTGTGAACAATCTCATTTTCACATCTTCATGATAGACCTCTAGGTCAGTAAAATCATTTAACCAGTCTAAGTGCTTTTGAGAATAGGTGTTTCCTTTGACATCATATAGCTTGATCCTCTAATTATAGTTCTGGGGTAAGTTATGTAGTTGGGCTGGTAGGGAAAGAGGGGAAAATCTGGAAGCCACAACTCTAGGATGGTTTTGAAATGGATGGATGGTCTAAGTGAGGATTACAATAGCTCATGGAATTTTATTTGGTATCCAATATTGCAACCTCTTCTCATCGAAAATTATCTTATCCAAGCAGGTTTCTGACTTAGAACTGAACATGGTTTGTTTGAACAGGGTATCGAAATCAAGGTCATCAATGATTTGTACACCATCCTTGGGTAAGGATAGGTTTCTATCCAGGTAGTAGAACAGTTCTGGATCCTGTTCCTTTACCCTGCGCAAAAGCTTTTCGGGATCAGGCACAGGTGCTATAGGGTCTGAATCAGGATTGGATCTGGTATAAATGATCTTTGGAGCCAGGATTTTTGAGTCATACTACTCTATGCTACTGGTCTCATTCACTGGAGTCGCTAGGGTAAAGGTTTCATCCAATATAGATGTACGACCCACTGTTACCCTTAGGGGTCAAAACTACAACTTTAGTCGTTCTCCCAGTGAAAGTTTTATTCAATTTCATCCCCGACAGTGGCGCCAAAATGTTAGCACTCCTTAAATTTGTTTGGATGAGAAAACAAATGACAGAGGTAAGCTACAAACCGACTTTAAGGCAAAAAAATAGCCTTTCCGACCTAGAGAGGGCTCTCTCTGAGATTTTTTCTCTATACAGATTATGGCTTTTAATTGTTGGCTAGATTTAACACGTTCGTGCAGTATTTCTGGTTCTATTGGAAAAATAACACAAAACCTTGGGCCATGGAGTCAAATTCCAGAAAGCGAGAGGAGAAAATGACTTGGTGACTAAAACTTGAGAGGATAAAGGCTAAGTAGGAAATGTTCTTTTAGTTCGAATTCCTTGTGTGTGGCGAAAGAAAAATACATAAAGTAACTCAGAGCAACATTGGAGATGAATTCTAAATTACTTAGAAGAAAACACAAGCGTCTAAATGGCGAAGTCTAGAGTACTGCATGATGAATTATAGAATTATAAAATGTTCTGATTTAAACAGAATACAAACATGGATATATAGAACACATGAAGAACGTACATAAGAGATATCACAATACATCAAACCACCACCATTAGAATCTTTTCATCAAAGTCTCTGAACCTTTGAATTAAACTTCAATCGGGTTCGAAAGTTACATTCAATAGTCACTGTCTACAATACTTTGCCAACCAACCTGGCTTACATTGAAAAGATGCAATATATAGAAAAAGGATGTACTGCTTGGGCTACCATGCCCCCCAACTACTACTCTTAGAAATTAGGCTCTGATTATTCTCTACCAGATGATCCTTCGGATGGAACTTACTAAGAGTAGAAACTTGACTATACCCAATCATGTAATAACCGACGTCTTTTTCATGATGGTTCGGTCATCGACAAGATTTCATCGTTAAGAAGTGATTTGTCGACGCTTCTCCTTTGAAAGGTTATCTGGATGATTGAGCGCTTTGTCAGGATATTTCCACCTAGTGTAATGAATTTTATTGATGTGGCATGATCATTGGCTATGGTATGCATGTGGTGGGTAACTTTGGACTATCACTTGTGTTTCCAAGATGGAAACGACGGTCAAGGGAGAATGCATTTCTTCAAAACTATTGTGTGTTCATCCGACACCTATCCTTCGCGATAGGTGGGTTTTCATCATCTACGTGACGTATGTCGGTCGTGCAGATACACATCGTATTCCTTACTTCCCGACAAGAGAAAGGACATGGGGATAAAGGAATTTCACTCCACGTTAAAAAAGAACAAAATGAGATCGGATCAATTATGTTTCTGGCCTAATCTGCAACCTTGATATTGTAAGTGTTTTCCTGAGAGACCAGTTGCGCCTTTTCAGATTCTTTACTTGTATTCGCAAGACCACGTTCCACTTCAGCTTCATTTGAGCAATGGATAGAGCCATGTAGATGTTTTCCATGGCTGGTCCACATTCCTTGAAGTGCTCCACAATTTTCTCCTCTGACATTCTCTATGCTTCGCGCAGTTGGATGATCGTGTCTTGCACTTCTCTGAGCTTCCTCTTGAGCCAAGTCACATTCCCTTCTCAGCTCTGTGATGTTGATGTCTTGATGGTCCCTTCCACTAACTTCTTCGTCAACTCCCTGTTCTCCTGGTACAACTCAACAATAGCGATCTGCACTTGCTTTAGCTGTTGCGACGACTCACAAATATCCATGCTTTCAGTGTCTGACTTTCCCCGTCTATCACAGATTTCATGGCTTGAACCTTTGAGAGGTTCCAACCAAACAATGCACATGAGTAACTTCTCAACAACCTATTTGGCATGTGGTTCTCTCAGAGCTTGGGCCTCCCCAAGCTCTCTATACTTCTTTGACCTGCCTCATTTCAGGGGTATTTTTTGTTGGGAGGATGAGACTTCCACTCTTTTTCCTTTTTCTGTAGCCCTTTCTATTTCCACCTCTACGTTGTGAGATTTTTCTTTTCCCATGGGTAGTGGGGGATATCCTTTGGGGTCCCTGGGGATGTTGGCCGAAAGTAGAAATGAATCCCATCTCTTGCCCTGTCACCCTAATTCCTCAACTATCAACAATTTGATTAGTGAGATATGGGATAAGTTCTTCTTTGGCTGGTCTACTTCAACTTGGACACTATATTCTAGTCCTCCTAGACTTTGGTGCAATAAGAAAGGTAGGTTTAACGACCTCTTTCCTATGAAATTCATCAACAATCTGATGTGATGCAGGTGTATTCTGTTAGACCTTCTTTCGTAGTTGAAATACTTTCTGATCGCCTTCAAGAGTTTCTAAAAAGGCTTCCGTAGATATCGACTCGAAACACCCATTTCGATTTTCCCATTTAGGCAGTCTGTTTTAATGAATTCCTTGTAGCATAGCATGTCCAAAGGCATGCTCTTAGACCACCTTTCACTACGTGGAGGGATCTCCGTTGCGGTTGATAGAATTTCCTCCCTCACCCGGAAAGTGATTCCTGTAATAACTGCATGAAACCTGTTAAATCTGAGCGCAAACTGCTGCGCCAATTTCACATTGTATCCTTGGATTTTCATGCAATAGAGCATGCATCCAACCTATTCAAAATATTCTCTAACCTTCAGATCTTCAGTTATAAATTCCAAGTCTTGAGGCTTGGGCCTTACAATTATGCCACTCCACGCCCCTTTCCTTATGTTTTGGGATGTCATCATGGTGTAATGCATGTTTTCTCTGTGCGCACGGTAGCAAAGATGACTTAAGATGAGAAACATGAAGCAATCCTGACTGAACAGGTCTATGAAATAGCTGATGGAAATCGACTTTCTCGCAGCGAGAAAAATCAGGGCTTGCAAGAAAATCATAGACGACTCATAAACTCGTATGGTAAAACACACAAGATGGCTGACCTTTATAACTTAATGGGTGAGGGATGTAATAATGACAGAGGAAACTGAATCCATGGTGATGGGAAGCCCTAAAATAGGATGAATATTTGTGCAACACACTCACGCGACGGGCACACTTTGGAGTGTGTGAAGTATAGATGATAAGAGATGCAAAGTATACGTGATATGAGTGCTGTGATTTCTTACCCTTTCTGACTTCACAATGAGGTGATGATGGTATTTATATCTGCTGACGTGACTCTTACTCTAACAACTTGCCTCCACCTTTGTCACATAAAATCCCTCCTTCTGACAGGACTCGACCTTTTGGGAAAATACCTTTACCATTTACACATGTCTGATTTATGATGCCCTCTCTCGACTCCAACGGCCAAACCAACCACTTGCTGACTTTGACCCATTTGTTGTTCGGTACCTGACCTCACATGCTTTGACACACATACCATGACTCACCTAATACTGACTGTAACTGAAAACACGACAGTGCTAACAACTGGCTCCAACATGGATGCTATCCTTCCAGTGAGGTGGCAAAGAACAATAGACCAGGTGCCTGACCATTGGGCCTTATTTTATTTTCAGACTCTAAAACAATGAAATAGACTCACCCTAGACCTTCTTGACATGGTTACGACCAGAATCAACATAAACTTAGGTCCTTCACTCTAGGCTTCAATTTCATGCTGGCATACTGACTCGAAATGCCTTCTTTGAAAACAAAAAAAAGGGCTATTTACAATGACATGAAAAACTAAATAGACTATACTAAACCAGATAGTGTTTAAGGAACCTGGTATTTATAGCCCCCCCACCAGTGAGTTCTCCATTGACCTCTTGTAGCAGATATGCATTTTTCCCATGGTACACGACAATTTTGAAGGGTCCCATTCAAAGATGATCGAATTTTCCATGCTTCCCTTTATCATCGTTCCTCATGTCCCACTTCAACACTAGATCATTCACCTTGAAATCTTCTTGCATAGAGTGCTTGTCAAAAATTTCCTTCATCCTATCCTGGTGAAGTTGTGATTGGTTGAAAACCTGCTCCCTCATCTGCTGCATGTGAATTAACTGATTTAGCCTCCTCTGGGTGTTTTTTGGCTCGACCTCTTTCTTTTGCAGCAACTACCTGACGAGAAATCCCAGCGAGGTAGGGAAAACTGCATCCGCGCCATATACAATTTGGAATGGTGACGTGGATATGGACTTTTTGGTGGCGATTCTGTCAGCCGATAGTGTGTAGATAAGCTTCTTGTGCTAGGCCTTCTTGTTGTCCTACATGAGCCTTTTAATAATCCTGGTTAAGCTTTTGTTGGATGATTCCGCCAATCCATTACCCTGTGGGTAATAAGCCGTAGAGTGTCCCAGGGTTATATTGTAATCATTGCAAAACTTCTCCATCTTCTTGGACTTAAATGTTGATGAGTTATCTTTGATGATCTTGATAGGGCACCCGAACCTAGATAAGATATTGGTCTCCAGAAACTGAATGATGACTATGTCAGTAGCCTACCTTGTGGGGACTACTTCAATCAATTTGGTGAAGTAATCAGTAGTTGTTAATATCCACCTATGCTGTGACAAATATGGAGGATGGATTTCTCCTATAAAGTCCAGGCCCCATTGCATGAATGATCATTCAATAGAGATAGGTTTCAACAACAGGGGTTGCAACTTTCTCCTTCCATCAAATATCTGGCACTTATGGCAACTGGAAACTTCCTTAAATACATCTACGAAAATACTGGGCCGATAATAACCTTCCCTCAAAATTTTATGCACGGTAGTTTTCCAGTAGTGATGCCCCACAAAGTTTCCTTTGTGGAATTCTTTGATAGCGCGTTCTACGTCATCTTCCATTAAGCAATTTAGCAATATCCCTCCTAGATCTTTCCAATACAGAGAGTTATATAATATGAAAAACTTGGAAGCCTTCAACTTTAAAAACCTAGCCTTGGTTTTTCTTAACCCTGGAGGGGATTGCAATTTTCGCAACACATAAATGATGTCAGTGTACCAAGGTGAATCGATGAATTTCTGAGACACCTGCGAGGTTTCTTCTTCTTGAGGTTTTTCTGATAGATCAACAATGAAGTTCATTCCCACATCATCACAGTTCAATTGCACCATCAAAGTTTTGATCCCCTGACCCTTGATCAGCTTTGTAGGCTTGAGTTCAAGGTCCTATTCCAACATGACTGTGATCCATTTACCTCTTCTCCCCTTGAGATCAGGCTGAGTCAGGATATCCTTGATGGAACTACTAGGCACATAAGCAATGATGTAGGAATGTAGTATATAAGTCCTGAATTCCTTGAGGGATTTCACCAAGGCATACGCTTGCTTTTCCATGATATCGTACCTCAGTGGGGAATTTCTCAGTATCATGATGAAATAAGATATAAGTTTCTCAAAATTCTGCTCATTCTTCTGTAATAGTACGCCAGAGATGGTGTGCTCTGAGGTGAATAAGAATAAGATAAAATCTTTTGTGAAATTCGGGCTAGCTAATACGAGAGATTTGGTCAACGCCACCTTGGTGTATTCAAATGACTTCCTGGCATCGGGGGTCCATTTTATCTCATTACCCTTTCAGAGCATACTCCTGATGTGCTTTATAATTTCAACTAGATTTAGAATGAACCTCCTTAGAAAATTCACCTTTCCAAAGAAATACTGTACCTCTTTTTTACCTCAAGGAGTGCTGATCTTTAGAATCCCTTCCACTCTGATGGGGTCTATTTTTATTCCTTCCTTTGAGATGATGTGCCCAAACAGTTTCCCTTCTTTCATTCCGAAATGTGATTTTTTCGGATTCAAAGATATGCCGAACTTTCTACATTTATGGAACACCTTCTTCAGATGCTCAAGATGTTGTTCGTCCAAGTTGAAAAACACTGTGATGTTATCCAGGTAGATCACGATAAATTTGTCCTTTTCCTTAACAAATTCTATATCCATAGCTCTTTGGAATGTATCTCCAATGTTCATAAGACCGAAAGGCATCTTTTCATACATGAACGTACCCCATGGTGTCATGAAGGCTGTCTTTTCCCGATCATCTGGGTGTACCATGATATGATTATAACCCAAAAAACCATCCATCATGGACATATTCTAGGATCTAACTACCTTCTGCAGGATGTATTCCATCTTAGGAAGAAGGTAGTTGTTCTTGAGGGATACTCTATTCAAGTTCTGAAAATCCACACATAACCTTATTTCGTCGCTCTTCTTCCTTACAGGCACAAGTTTGGAAACCCATTTTGAAAATCTTAAAGAAACAATAATTTTGGATTCAAATAGTTTCTTTACCTCCTTTTCGATTAGCGACAACATCAAGGGATTGATTCATCTTAGCTTTTTCTTGAAAGGTTTTTTATTCTCTTTGAGAGGAATGATGTGCTGAATCACTCTAGTGTCATATACTTTCAAGTCCTCATAAATCGAGGAAAAAACATCAGGAAAGTATTTCATGAGCTTGATATATCTCTGCTTGATCTCCGAACTAAGTGTCTTTGAAAATTTGATTATCCTTGGATTATCTTGGGTCCCGATGTTGCAATCCTCAACATCCTCATCATTCGCAGTGATCCTGGGATTTCTGGCTACATCATTTTCATCAAACAACTTTTCCAGTGGAACCAATCCTTTGGGGATGATGTTGTTCTTTAGTTGCACTATGTCCCTTCCAACTATCTGGTTTTGAAAGGGGTCATCATTACTGCGTGAAACAATGTCTTCATATTCTTCAAAAAAACACTCATCATTGATATTTACATTAGAGAACTCGTCACTCATTTGGAGGAACCTCTCCACCTGTTTGTCATCTTCAAACACCTACCAATACTTGACATTATCAGGTACCGCAGGCCCATGTTTGACTTCAATCTCATACTTCCTGTTGGGAAAAAATGGAATTTTAAACACTAAAGATGAGGTGTCCAGGGCATCCACGATTTGATTTTCCCCCCTGGGGATCACTAAAAAATTATACTTTGAGAAATCTTTGAGGAGGTCCAACACTAGATTCCTATATGCTCTCACTCTGGGCTGCTTGGAATAGTATATACGCTTCACTTGATTTATGATTAGTTCAGAGTCTCCGTGCATCACTATTCTCTTAGTGCCCAATTCTTTCAAAGTTGTCAGACCCAAAATTAGTGCCTCATACTCGACCATGTTATTCATACAGTCAAAGGCAAGCTTGTAAGAGCAGAGCTTCATGCCCACTTTGGGAGGGCTGATCCATACACCGGCTCCAATGCCTTCCTTGCTGACAGCTCTGTCAAATCTCATATTCCACATTTCATTTTCCACATGGTTTCTCTTATCTACACACTCCTTTGCTCGACGTGCAACTTTATCCTCGACAATCATGACAACTATCGACTCCTCCCTTTCAAAACTTAAGTCATTGTAAAAAATAGAGGATCCGATCTCGGTGTCGACAGAGTAGATATGATGATTGTTCGACTGGGTCTTGCTACTCACCATGTACTTGAGTAGAACCTCTCTGTACAGTGTTCTTTCTTGACCAAAAATAGGGATGGTGGCGTAAGACATGTCCATTTGCAGGGTTCCCTTTAATTTCATGGCCCACGACCTGGATAATAACATGCCAAATTTCGGGGGCATGTCGGCCACCACCACATTCATGATCATATTCTTTGACAGAATTTGAGAGAACGACACAACCAAATATTTAATCGGGCCCAAACATTTCACCATTCTTGAGTCGAAAGATAAAAGATCTTTATAAGGCCTTGTGATGTCCAAACCTAACTTGTCCATGACCAACTTTGGCATGATATTATGCGACGTGCCTAACATAAAAAGGAGGCACATACTCAGTATCGCCAGTTTCTTCTACACGTGTACCAAATAGGATGGCTGGGTGATTGTCTTGAATGTTCAGGGTGTCGGGAGTTTCCTCCATCTTGAGCATCTTAATAATCTGGTTCCTATATTCTCCCTTCTTGATGAGCTCATTAAAGGAACACAAATTTTGATTTTGGCCATTTCGATCTCAAAATTAAAAGGGGAAGAGATTTGTCTACCTCTTTGGCGCATGTTTCCTTGCTTGCCCCAAGAGCCCTCTTTAAGGATTCTTCCTTTGATTTTCCTTTCTACATCGCGTCCCTCACTGGATTGTCTTTCTTTGGTTGTCTTGGAGAAGGGGTATCCACCTGAGGCTCTTTTGTGGGATTCGTTGGCTGATGTAATTATGTGGCTGTCTTTCTGCTTTTGAGGTTATATTTCTTTTGAAATTGCATGATTGCGTTGTGATATAATTTATTGAACTCCTCCATTTTTTAAGACAATGCGTCCTCAACCTCCAGCATAATACCATCATTTTCTCCCATGAAATGATCGTGTTCTCCCTTTGTTAGGAATATGCATGTATTCATGTCATCACAACAGTGCATCTCGTCTTGGATCATCTGATCAAAGTCTTCATTTGCATAGTTGTTTTGGAAGGGAGGTCTTATCTGTTGATCTCCTTGCTCTCTCTGGTCCCTCTATCTAATCTGCGGGACTGGAGCCCTTCTAAAGTTTTGATTCATGGGCCGAAAATTGTTTTTTCTCTCTGGTGACGGTCTTGTTCTCCAAGGACATCCTTTCCATAACGTTCTCCATAGTTTTCATCATCAAGTCGAACCTTTCGTCTAACGATCGAGACGTAGAGGGTTGCACGTCCCCTTGGGGCCTTTTCCTATCTCTGTCAAAGTTTTTCTTTATTTTTCCCAACGTCATCAGATTCACTTTGAATTCAATCCCATTTCTCATCATAGTACCTAAAGTGTTAGACCTTCTTTCTCTTAGAAAAAATGTAAAATCATTGTTAAAGGAATCAGTGTATCGAAGTTGCGCAACTCCTGGAGGCGGTTTGACTTCTGCGGGGATCGAGTTGTAGACCTTCATGAATCTGGCCGAGAACTCTTGCACAGTTTCCTCTGGTGATCTTTTTATATTGTTACAGTGGGTTAGTAGTTGTAGAGGATTCTTTTTGTCTCCTCATCTGGCGAGAAACGATGTTTCAAATGCTGCAAAATCAAGGATGCTCATTGCTTGAAGGGTCTTAAACCACTTCCTGACCTCTCTTGAAAGACTCTGCATGAACAATATCATTTTCGCTTCTTCATGATCGACCTCCTCTAGGTTAGCAAAATCATTGAACCAGTCTAAGTTCTTTTGAGCAGAGGTGTTTCCTTCGACATCATATAGATTGATCCTCTGATTATAGTTATGGGGTAAATTATGTAGTTGGGATGGAAGGGAAAGAGGGGTGAATCTGGAAGCCATATCTATAGGATGGTTTTGAACTAGATGGATGGTCCGAGTGAGGATTACAACAACTCGTGGTATTTTGTTTGGTATCTAATATTGGAACCTCTTCTCGTCAGAAATTATCTCATCCAAGTAGGTTTCTGACTTAGGCCTGAACAGGGTTTGTTTAAACAAGGTATCGAAATCAAGGTCGTCGATGATTTATACACCGTCCTTGGGTAAGGATAGGTTTCTATCCAGGTGGTAGAATGGGTCTGGCTCTTGTTTTTTTACCCTATGCAAAATATTTTTGGGATCAGCCACGAGTGCTATAAGGTTCGAATTAGGATTGGGTCTGGTACAAATGGTCTTTGGAGCAAGGATTTTTGAGTCATACTACTCTATGATACTGGTCTCATTCACTAGAGTCACCACGATAAAGGTTTCAACCAATATAGATGTCTGACCCACTGTTACCCTCAAGGGTCAAAACTACAGCTTTAGTCGTTCTCCCAGGGAAAGTTTTATTCAATTTCATCCTCGGCAGCGACACCAAAATGTTAGCACTTCGTAAATTCATTTGGCTGAGAAAAATAATGACATAGGTAAGCTACAGATCGAATTCAAGGCTAGAAACTAGCCTTTCTGATCCAGAGAGGGATCTCTCTGAGATTTTGTCTCTATACATATTATGGCTTTGAATTTTCGGCTAGGTTTAACACGTTCATGCAGTATTTATGGCTCTATTGGAAAAATAATATAGAATCTTGGGCCATGGAGTCAAATTCTAGAAAGCGAGAGGAGAAAATGACTTGGTGACTAAAACTTGAGAGGATAAAGGCTAAGTAGGCAATGGTATTTTAGTTCGAATTCGTTGTGTGTGGCGAAAGAAAAATACATAAAGTAAATCATAGCACCATTGAAGATGAATGCTAAATTACTTAGAAGAAAACAAAAGCGTCTAAATGGCGAAGTCTAGAGAACCACACGATGAATTCTATACTTATAAAACATTTTGATTTAAACATAATACAAACATGGATATACAGAACACAGGAATTACGTGCATAAGAGATATCACAATACATCAAACCACCACCATTAGAATATTTTCATCAAATTCTCAGAACCTTTTCATTAAACTTCAACCGGGTTCAAAAGTTACATTCAACAATCATTTTCTACATTACTTTTCCAATCAACCTGGCTTACATTGAAAAGATGCAATATATAGAAAAATGATGTGCCGCTTGGTCTGCCATGCCCTCCAACTACCACTCCTAGAAATTAGGCTCTGATTATTCTCTGCCAGATGATCCTTCGGATGACAATTACTAAGAATAGAAACTTGACTATACCCAGTCATGTAATAACCGATGTCTTTGCCATGATGGTTCAGTATTCAACAAGATTTTATCATTAAGAAGTGATGTGTCGGTGCTTATCCTTTGAAAGGTTATCTAGATGATTGAGCGCTTTGTCAAGCTCCTTCCACCTAGTGTAACGACTTTGATTGATGCCGCATGATCATTGGTTGTGGTATGCATGTGGCAGGTAACTGTGGACTATCACTTGTGTTTCTAAGATGGAAACGAAGGTTAGCGGACAATGCATTTGTTCAAAAACGGTGTGCGTTAAGCCTACACATGTTGTTGTTGGGAAAAACACCCTACAGACTAGCAAACTAGGGTCAGACTTGCATGCAGATTTGACCGAATAGAAACTACTTTTTTACCTACATCCCAAGATTTAAATTCCTTTTTCTCAGTAAATTCATGGAAAAGGACCACCTACCTTATTACTGGCGTTCGATGTATATCCTCCGTTGCGCTTTGATTACTTGCTTGTGTTTCTCCTTCCACAAATGACCTACACTCAAGACAAACAACAACTATGCATGCTACTTCTATACTCAAGGGTTAGAAATCAAACATAAATTAATCAAACCATAGACAATTCATGAATTGGGACAGGAAAAGCATTCTTTTTATTACTTAAAGTGAATCAACTTACAAAAGCTGAGATCGACCACCGCTCCTTGAACCTGATCCTGGGCTCCTCTTCTTCTATCCTTTAACTGCTTTGCGTTAAATCTCCTTTGGAATGAGGAAAGGCTAAAGGGTTGGCACAATGGATTACGTAAATGGGAAGAGTTTCTTTGCTATATTTTTTCCTCCTCCAAATGGTACCCCTACCCCTTCTTTTATAGGCTAGAAGGAGCTAGGGTTTTGGATGAATCCTCGACCATACATGGCCGAGATTTTTAGTTAACTGACCCATATCTTTTTGTTCCATTGACAAATTTCCCTTTTTCATGCTTTGTTAGGTACACGCGGGCTGTTGTGAGTCAGCCAGCATGTACACGTGTGCAGTAATGGGTTAGGGCGTGTGGGCCTTGACACAAGAGGATTTTCAAAGAATTGTTCAACAGAGTTTTGGCAAAGAAGGGATATGAGTTGGCCTGATGCCAGGTAAGCATGTGTGGTGCAATTTAGGGTTATAACATATGCCCCCTAATGTGTGAGGTCAAAAGAGAATCTGATGGCCAAAATACATTACCAATCTTTACTGATGTGTTGAACGATTGAGCCCAAGGATCTGGAACCAGGAGGTGCCATCTGCAAAATAACAAATGTCTCACCGAGGCGGGCATATCCATGCTCGATATAAAATAGAACCATGGATACCAATCAATACACTGTAGATCCATGTCAAATAACTATAAAGAGTAGCCGCGAATAATACATAGTGGAGCTACATCTCGAAATCAGAAAGATATACATATAGAGTANCATCCATAAGAAAATGAAAGTTTCCCAAAGGATATCATCCAAGCCATGTAATACGAGGTGGTGTGGTCAAAGGTTGTCTCGACCTAGTGAAAGACAGGGGTGATATTATCCGTGGGTGCCTTTGTAGGAGGCAAGCTGTACCTGTCATGGATGCAATTTTTTCCAAGCCCTTTATTGCCTTTATTCTTTCTTTTTCTTTATTACTTTTTCTTTCATTTTTTTATTTCAAGGTCTAACTAGAGGACATTGCCTTGGCGTGGTGACCAGAGCTGACAGTGTTACCCACAAGTACTTTCACAGAGATGATAAGGCTAGCTTGTGATGAGACCCCCTTTACCTTGGCCATGCAACCAAAGGTCATTGCCCTGGCGTGGTAACCAGATAATGGCAATGTCATACCGTTAGGCACTTATGAACATAATGGGTTGGCTCGTGATGAGACCCCCCATCCTCTTGGTTAGGTCTTGTTTTATTATTTTTCTTCGGGTCCCTCTTGTTTCTTATTGAGGGGCTTTTTATTGCCTTCTCGGGGATCCCTGGGCGAGGCATCTCTAGGTTTTATTTTTTATGGCTTTTATCTTTTACCAGCTGCTTTTATCCCCTGGGCCTTTAGCCCCTTCTTCCCACAGGATAAGGTGTAACCCCACAAATATGTCATCCTAATGTCCGGACTAGGGGAATGGGATAGATGAATGGGAGATAAGATGTAAAAANTTCTACCTGAAAACCCTTTTCTTGTTATTTTTTGAGGTGGGGATGAATTTCTATGATTAAAACTCCTATATTTGTTGCCTCCGAGCTATTGTGCCAGGCTTGATTCATACGTGAATATTGATTTCATATTTACATGCAGAGTCAGATGGTTTCTTTACAACCACTACCTCTATTGGTTTCTGGGGATTCTTGCCCAAAATAATTCTTGTTCAAAATTCTTTTCAAAGGTCCTGTGGCTAACAAGCCTGGTGAGAACCTTCACCTTTGTCAGCTCCATCTTCCTTTCTCAAATTTGTAGCTATATAGGAGTCATGTGAGCCTGTTTGTCTCTAGGTCATTTAGTGCATATGTTTTCCATACATATGAAATTTCCATGGTGATTCCACAAGTTTTTGTCTAGTCTTAAAGGTTTGCAGAGGATACATACTAATATATATTCCCTCCTAATATATAAAGCAATAGGAAGTGCTCCAATCTTATCCATTAAATTTCCATTCAAATTCATTGGCTAGGTGAATGACTACTACATCTTTCATGAGAGTTGTTGATTGCAAATTAGTGAACAAATAATCCAGTTTTCCAATATCCAATAGAATAGGTTTTCTGGTAACATGGAAATATTTCCCTAGTAGTTAAACAACTAAATATAGCAATGATTTTCTTGAACTAGTTGTAGGTGCCTGCAAGAAACCTAGTGATCGAGGATGGAGTTCTTTTGGGGTCGTATCCTTAGATTTTCAATACAATCTTCCTCGTGGATAATAGTTGGTAAGATAAAAATGGTTTTTCTGACTTGGTGACAGCTGAGAACCACCAAGGCACTTGAAACTACATACATCCATTCTCCATTGTTGACATGATATTTCTATGCTGATGTAAGATGATTGCAGCAAAGTATGAATTCCTAAAATATGATGCACTAGATACAAATGATTAAGATGGATTTTGATTATGCATGGGGTTCTCAAGCATGGGATGATATTTTATTCGGTATACTCCATATCTAATCTTCTTGCACAATGTATTCCAAAGGCTAAAACTCCCTTAGAGTGTACATGGTTATTTCCTCATAGAT
>JZKD02S1907990.1:22565-40558 GCA_000966675.3 Picea glauca
ATGGTAGCCCAAGCAGTACATCCTTTTTCTATATATTGCATCTTTTCAATGTAAGCCAGGTTGGTTGGCAAAGTATTGTAGACAGTGACTATTGAATGTAACTTTCGAACCCAATTGAAGTTTAATGCAAAGGTTCAGAGACTTTGATGAAAAGATTCTAATGGTGGTGGTTTGATTTATTGTGATATCTCTAATGTACGTTCTTCATGTGTTCTATATATCCATGTTTGTATTCTGTTTAAATCAGAACATTTTATAATTCTATAATTCATCATGCAGTACTCTAGACTTCGCCATTTAGACGCTTTTGTTTTCTTCTAAGTAATTTAGAATTCATCTCCAATGTTGCTCTGAGTTACTTTATGTATTTTTCTTTCGCCACACACAAGGAATTCGATCTAAAAGACCATTTCCTACTTAGCCTTTATCCTCTCAAGTTTTATTCACCAAGTCATTTTCTCCTCTCGCTTTCTGGAATTTGACTCCATGGCCCAAGGTTTTGTATTATTTTTCCAATAGAACCAGAAATACTGCACGAACGTGTTAAATCTAGCCAACAATTAAAAGCCATAATCTGTATAGAGAAAAAATCTCAGAGAGAGCCCTCTCTAGGTCGGAAAGGCTATTTTTTTGCCTTAAAGTCGGTTTGTAGCTTACCTCTGTCATTTGTTTTCTCATCCAAACAAATTTAAGGAGTGCTAACATTTTGGCGCCACTGTCGGGGATGAAATTGAATAAAACTTTCACTGGGAGAACGACTAAAGTTGTAGTTTTGACCCCTAAGGGTAACAGTGGGTCGTACATCTATA
This sequence comes from Picea glauca, assembly GCA_000966675.3. Taxonomy (NCBI): domain Eukaryota; kingdom Viridiplantae; phylum Streptophyta; class Pinopsida; order Pinales; family Pinaceae; genus Picea; species Picea glauca. The sequence continues at coordinate 23,375 of JZKD02S1907990.1, forward strand.
TTGGATGAAACCTTTACCCTAGCGACTCCAGTGAATGAGACCAGTAGCATAGAGTAGTATGACTCAAAAATCCTGGCTCCAAAGATCATTTATACCAGATCCAATCCTGATTCAGACCCTATAGCACCTGTGCCTGATCCCGAAAAGCTTTTGCGCAGGGTAAAGGAACAGGATCCAGAACTGTTCTACTACCTGGATAGAAACCTATCCTTACCCAAGGATGGTGTACAAATCATTGATGACCTTGATTTCGATACCCTGTTCAAACAAACCATGTTCAGTTCTAAGTCAGAAACCTGCTTGGATAAGATAATTTTCGATGAGAAGAGGTTGCAATATTGGATACCAAATAAAATTCCATGAGCTATTGTAATCCTCACTTAGACCATCCATCCATTTCAAAACCATCCTAGAGTTGTGGCTTCCAGATTTTCCCCTCTTTCCCTACCAGCCCAACTACATAACTTACCCCAGAACTATAATTAGAGGATCAAGCTATATGATGTCAAAGGAAACACCTATTCTCAAAAGCACTTAGACTGGTTAAATGATTTTACTGACCTAGAGGTCTATCATGAAGATGTGAAAATGAGATTGTTCACACAGAGTCTTTCAGGAGAGGTCAGGAAGTGGTTTAAGGCCCTTCAAGAAGCGAGCATCCCCGATTTCGCAACGTTTGAAACAACGTTTCTCGCCAGATGGGGAGACAAAAAGAATCCTCTGCAACTACTAACCTAGTATAAAAATATAAAAAGATCACTGGAGGAAACTGTGTAAGAATTCTCAGCCAGATTCATGAATTTCTACAACTCGATCCCCGCAGAAGTCAATTGCCTCCTGGAGCTGTGCATATTCGATACACCAATTTATTTAACAGCGATTTCACATTGTTGCTAAGAGAAAGAAGATCTAACTCTTTAGGCACTATGATGAGCGATGGGATTGAAGTCAAAGTGAATCTGATAGCGTTGGGAAAAATCAAGCAAAACTTTGACAGAGACGGGAAAAGGCCCCAATGGGATGTGCATCCCTCTATGTCTCAATCGTCTGACGAAAGGTTTGAATTGATTATGAAAACTATGGAGAAGTTTATGGAAAGGATTTCCTTGGAGAACAAGATCGTCACCAGAGAGAAAAATGATTTCCAACCTAGGAATCAAAACTTTAGAAGGGCTGCAGTCCCAAAGATCAGACAGAGGGACCGTAGACAGCAAGGTGATCAGTAGATAACACCTCCCTTCCAAAAAAACTATGCAAATGAAGACTTTGATAAGATGATCCAAGACCACATGCATTGCTACGACGACACGAATACATGCATATTCCTAACAAAGGGAGAACACGATCATTTCATGGGAGAAAATGATGGTATTATGCTATGGGCTGAGGATGCACTGTCTTCGAAAACGGAGGAGTTCAATAAAGGATATCACAACACAATCATGCAATTTCAAAAGCAATACAATCTCAGAAGCAAAAATACAGCCACATAGCATCATTCGATAAATCCCACAAAAGAGCTTCAGGTGGATACCCCTTCTCCAATCCAACCAAAGAAAGACAATCCAGTGAGCGACACGATGGAGAAATCAAAATCAAAGGAAAAATACTTAAAGAGGGTGCATGAGGCAAGAAAGGAAACGGGTGCCAAAGAGGTAGACAAATATCTTCCCCCTTTTAATTTTGAGAACGAAATGGCCAAAATCAAAATTTTTGTTTCTTTTAATGAGCTCATCAAGAAGGGAGAATATAGGAACCAGATTATTAATATGCTCAAGATGGAGGAAACTCCCAACACCCTGAACATTCAAGACGATCACTCGGCCATCCTATTTGGTCCGTGCATAGAAGAAACTGGTGATACTAAGGACGTCCCTCCTTTTTATGTCAGTCTCAAAATTCATGACATGACTTTCCATAATGCCACGCTAGATTCAGGGGCGTCGTACAATCTCATGCCAAAGGTGGTCATGGATGAGCTAGGTTGGGACGTCACCAGGCCTTAAGAAGATATTTTCTCTTTCGACTCAAGAAAGGTGAAATGTTTGGGCTGGATTAAATATTTGGTTGTGTCGTTATCTCAAATTCCATCAAATAATCTAGTCATGGACATGGTGGTTATCGACATCCCCCAAACAATTAGCATGTTATTATCCAGGTCGTGGCCACAAAATTAAAGGGAACCCTGCAGATGGACATGTCTTACGCCACCATCCTTGTTTTCGGTCAAGAAAGAAGACTGTACAAAGAGGTGCTACTCAAGTACATGGTGAGTAGCAAGACCCAGCCGAACAATCATCCTATCTACTATGTCGACATCGAGATCAGCTCCTCTACTTTTTACAAAGACTTAAGTTTTGAAAGGGAGGAGCCGACAGTTGTCATGATTGTCGGGGATAAAGTTGCGCGTCGAGAAAAGGGGTGTGCAGATTAGAGAAACTACATCGAAAATGAAATGTGGAATACGATATTTGACGAAGCTGTCAGCAACGAGGGCATTGGAGTGGGTGTATGGATCAACACTCCCAAAGTGTGCATGAAGATCTGCTCTTACAAGCTCGCCTTTGATTCTACAAATAACATGGTCGAGTATGAAGCACTAATTTTGGGTCTGGGAACTTTGAAATAATTGGGCGCTGAGAGGATAGAGGTGCACGGAGACYCTGAACTCATCATAAATCAAGTGAAGGGTATATACCAGTCCAAGCACCCCAGAGTGAGAGCATRCATGAATCTAGTGCTGGAATTCCTTGAAGAGTTCTCGAAGTATAATTTGTCAGTGCTCCCCAGGGGGAAAAATCAAATCGCRGATGCCCTAGCCACCTCAGCTTCAATGTTTAAAATTCCAATTTTTCCCAATAGGAAATATGATATTGAAGTCAAACACAGGCCCGCAGTACCTGATAATGTCAAGTATTGGYAGGTGTTTGAAGATGACAAACAGGTGGAGAGGTTCCTCCAAATGAGAGAYGAGTTCGCTAATGTAAATATCGATGATGACTATTGTTGTGAAGAATATGAAGAYRTTGTTGYGTGCAGTAACGAYGACCCCTTTCAAAACCAKATAGTTGGAAGGGACATAGTGCAGTTGAAGAACAACATCAGCCCCAAAGGATTGGTTCCACTGGAAAAACAATTTGATGAAAACGATGTATCCAGAAATCCCAGGATCACTGCGAATGATGAGGATGTTGAGGATTGCAACATCAGAACCCAAGAGAATCCAAGGATAATCAAATTTTCAAAGACACTCAGTATGGAGATCAAGCAAAGATATATCAATCTCATGAAAGACTTTCCTAACATTTTTTCCTGGATTTATGAGGACTTGAAAGTCTATGACACTAGATTAATTCAACACGTCATTCCTCTCAAAGAGGATAAAAAACCTTTCAATAAAAAGATAATACGAATCAATCCCCTGTTGTTGTTGCTAATCAAAAAGGAGGTAAAGAAACTATTTGAAGCCAAAATTATTGTTTCTTTAAGATTTTCAAAATGGGTTACCAACCTTGTGCCTGTAAGGAAGAAGAGTGATGAAATAAGGTTATGCGTGGATTTTCAGAACTTGAACAGAGTATCCCTCAAGAATAACTACCTGCTTCCTAAGATGGACTACATCCTGCAGAAGGTAGTTGGATCCCATAATATGTCCATGTTGGATGGTTTTTCGGGTTACAATCATATCATGGTACACCCAGATGATCGGGAAAAGACAACCTTCATGACACCATGGGGTACGTTCATGTATGCAAAGATGACTTTCGGTCTTATGAACATTGGAGCTAATTTTGAGAGATCTATGGATATAGCATATTCCGAGGAAAAGGAAAAATTTATCGTGATCTACCTAGATGACATCATAGTGTTTTCTAACTCCGATGAACAACATCTTGAGCATATGAAGAAGGTCTTCCAAAAATGTAGAAATTTCAGCATATCTTTAAATCTGAAAAAAACACATTTCGAAATGCAAGAAGGGAAATTGTTGGGGCACATCATCTCAAAGGAAGGAATAAAAATAGACCCCAATAGGGTGGAAGGGATTCTGAATATCATCACTCCTCAGAGTAAAAAAGAGGTACAGTCTTTCCTGGGAAAGGTGAATTTTCTGAGGAGGTTCATTTTGAATCTAGCTGAAATTATAAAGAACATCATGAGTATTCTCAGAAAGGGTAATGAGATAAAATGGACCCCCGATTCAAGGAAGTTGTTTGAATACATCAAGGTGGTGCTGACCAAATCTCTCGTATTAGCCAGCCCATATTTCACAAAGGATTTTATCTTATTCTCCTTCGCCTTGGAGCATACCATATTTGGCATACTGTTACAGAAGGACGAGGAGAATTTCGAGAAACCTATAGCCTATTTCAGCAGGATACTGAGAGATTCCCCACTAAGGTAATATATCATGGAAAATAAATTTTGTGCCTCAGTGAAATCCCTCAAGGAATTCAGAACTTATATACTACATTCTTGCGTTGTTGTTTATGTCACTAGTAGTTCTGTCAAGGATATCCTGACTCAGCCTAACCCCGAGGGGAGAAAAGGTAACTAGATCACATTCATGCTGGAATATGACCTTGAAATAAATCTTACAAAGTTGATTAAGGGTCAGGGTATCACAAAGTTTATGGCACAGTCGAACTGTGATGTTTTGGGAATAAACTTCATTGTTGATCTATCGGAAAACCCTCAAGAAGAAGCAACCCCACAGGTGTCTCAGAAATTCATCGATTCACCTTATTACGATGACATCATTTATGTGTTGAGAAATTTGCAAGCCCCTCTAGGGTTAAGCAAAACCAAGGCTAGGTTTTTAAAGCTGAAGGATACCAAGTTTTGCATCTTAGATAACTCTCTGTATTGGAAAGATCTGGGAGGGATCTTGCTAAGTTGTTTAATGGAAGATGACATAGAATGAGCTATCAAAGAATTCCACAAAGGAGACTCTAGGGGGCATCACTACTGTAAAACTATCGCGCATAAAATTTTGAGGGTAGGTTATTATCAGCCCAGTATTTTCGCAGATGTATACAAGGAAGTTTCCAGTTTCCATTAGTGCCAGATATTCGATGGAAGGAGAAAGCCGCAACCCCTACCGTTAAAACCTATCTTTGTCGAAGCATCGTTCATGCAATGGGGCCTGGACTTTATAGGAGAAATCCATCTGCCATCTTTGGCACAGCATAGGTGGATACTAACGGCTACCGATGACTTCATCAAATAGATCGAAGAAGTCCCCACAAGGCAGGCTACTAACACAGTGATCATTCAGTTTTTGGAGACCAATATCTTGTCTAGGTTTGGGTGCACTATCAAGATCATCACAGATAACACAGCAACACTTAAGTCCAAGAAGATGGAGAATTTTTGCAATGATTACAATATAAACCTGGGACACTCTATGGATTATTACCCATAGGGTAATGGATTGGCGGAATCATCCAAAAAAATCTTAACCAGGATTATTAAAAATCTCATGTGGGACAATAAGAAGGCCTGGCACAAGAAGCTTATATACGCACTATGGGCTGACAGAATCACCACCAAAAATTTCATCTCCATGTCACCATTCCAAATTTTATATGGCACTGACACAATTTTCCCTACCTCGCTAGGATTTCCTGTCAAGAAGTTGCTGCAAGAGAAAGAGGTCAAGCCAAATGATGCCCATAGGAGTATAAATCAGTTAATTCACGTGCAGTAGATGAGGGAGCAGGTTTTATACTGATCAAAACTTCACCAATATAGGATGAAGGAAATTTTCGACAAGCACTCAAAGTAGGATAATTTCAAGGTGAATGATCTAGTGCTGAAGTGGGACGTGAGGAATAAGGAAAAAGTGAAGCATGGAAAATTCTATCATCTTTGTATGGGACCCTTCAGAATCATCGTGTACCATGGGAACAATGAATATCTTCTACAAGAGCTCAATGGATAACTCATCGGTGGGGGGCCTGTAAATGGCAGGTTCCTTAAACACTATCTAGTTTAGTATAGTCTGTTTAGTTTTTCATGTCATTGTAAATAGCCATTTTTTGTGTTTTCAAAGAAGGTGTTTCGAGTCAGTATGTTAGAAGGAAATCGAAGCCTAGAGTGAAGACCCTAATTTTATGTTGATTCCAATCGTAACCATGTCAAGAAGGTCAAGGGTGACTCTGTTTCATTGTTTTAGAGTCTGAAAATAAAATAAGGCCTAATGGGCAGGAACCTGGTCTGTTGTTCTTTGCCACCTCACTAGGAGGATAGCATCCCCATTGGAGCCAATTGTTAGCGCCGTCATTTTTTCAGTTAGAGTCAGTCTTAGGTGATTCATGGTTTGTGTGTCAAATCATGTGAGGTCAGGTACCGAACAACGAATGGGTCGAAGTCAGCAAGTGGTTAGTTTGGCCCTTGGAGTCGGGAGAGGGCATCATAAATCAAACATGTGTAAATGGTAAAGGTATTTTCCCAAAAGGTCGAGTCCTGTCAGAAGGGGGGATTTTACGTGCCAAATGTCAAGGAAAGTTGTTAGATTAAGGGTCACGTCGGAATATATAACAACCATCATCACCTCATTATGAAGTCAGAAAGGATAAGAAATCACGGTGCTCATATCACGTATACTTTGCATCTCGAATCATTTGTACTTCACACACTCCAAAGTGTACCTGTCGCACGAGTGTGTTGCGCAAATATTCATCCTGTTTTAGGGCTTCCCATCACCATGGATTCGATGTCCTCTGTCATGATTACATGCCTCGCCCGTTCAGTTATAAAGGCCAGTTGTCTTGCATGTTTTACCATATGAGTTTACGAGTCGTCTGTGATTTTCTTGCAAGCCCTGATTTTTCTCGCTGCGAGAAAGTCTATTGACATCAGATATGTCACAAACCTGGTAGTCAGTATTGCTTCATGTTTCTCATCTTAAGTCATCTTCGCTACCGTGCGCGCAGAGAAAACACACATTACACCATGACGACATCCCAAAACATAAGGAAAAGGGCACGGAGTGGCAGAACTATAAGGCCCGAGCCTTAACACTTAGCATTGATAAATGAAGATATGAAGGTTAGAGCATATTTTGAACAAGTTGGATGCATGCTCTATTGCAATAAAATCCAAGGATACAATGTGAAACTGGTGGAACAGTTCATACTCAGATTTAACGGTTTCTGCGCAGTTATCACAGGAATCACTTTCTGGGTGACGGAGGAAAGTTTGTCAGCCGCAATAGATATCCCTTCGCGTGGTGAAAGGTGGTATAAGGGAATTCCTGTGGACGCTCTATGCTACAAGTAATTCATTAAAACAGACTCCCTAAATAGGAAAATAGAAATGGGTGTTCTGAGTCGGTATCTACGGAAGCGTTTTCAGAAACTCTTGAAGGTGATCAGAAAGTATTTCACCTGTGAAAGAAGTTCTGACAGAATACACCCACATCACATCATATTGTTGATGCATTTCATAGGAAAGAGGTCGTTAAACCTGCCTTTCTTCTTTCACCAAAGTCTAGGAGGAATGGAAAATAGCGTCCAAGCCGAAGCAGACCAGCCAAAGAAGAACTTATCCCATATCTCACTAATCAAATTCTTATAGTTTAGGAATTAGGGCGACAGGGAAAGAGTTGGGATTCGTTCCTTCTTTTGGCCAACATCCCCAGGGACCCCAAAGGAGATCCCCCTCTACCCATGGGAAAATAAAAATCTCACAGCGCAGAGGCGGAAATAGAAAGGGTTGCAGAAAAAGGAAAAATAGTGGAAGTCTTGTCCCCCCAAAAACAAATACCCCTAAAAAGAGGCAGGCCAAGGAAGAATAGAGAGCCTAGGGAGGCCCAATCTCCGAGCGAACCGCATGCCAAATATGTTGCTGAGAAATTACTCATGCACGTTATTCGGTTGGAACCTGTCAAAGGTTCAAGCCAAGAAATCTGTGATAGACGAAGAAAGTCGGACACTGAAAGAATGGATATTCGTGAGCCATCGCAACAGATAAATCAAGCGCAACTCATTATTGTTGAGTTGTACCAGGAGAACAAGGAGTTGAGGAAGCAGTTAGCGGAAGGGACTGTCGAGACATCAACATCACAGAGCCGAGAAGGGAATGTGACTTGGCTCAAGAGAAATCTCAGAGAAGCACAATACATGACCATCCATCTAAGTGATGCATAGAGAATGTCAGAGGAGAGAATTGCAGAGCACTTCAAGGAATGTGGACTGGCCATGGAAAACTTCTGTGCAACTCTAGCCAGTGCTCAAACGAAGCTAAAAGGGAATGTGGTCTTGCGAAGATAGGTAAAGAATCTGAAAAGGAACAATTGGTCTCTCAGGGAAACACTTAGAATATCAAGACTGTAGATAAGGCCAGAAACATAATTGATCTGATCTCGTTTTTGTTCTTTTTGAACATGGAGCAAAATTCCTTTCTCCTCATGTCCTGTCTCCTACCGGGAAGTATGGAATCCAATGTGTATCCACGTGGCGGACATACATCGCGCAGATGTTGAAAACCCGCCTGTTGCAAAGGAAAGGTGTAGGATGAACACACAACAGTTTTGAAGAAATGTGTTGTCCCCTGACCATCATTTCCATCTTTGAAACACAAGTGACAGTCCACAGTTACCCACCACATGCATACCACAACCAATGATTGTGAAACATCAATCAAAGTCATTACACTAGTTGGAAGGATCCTGACAAAGCGCTCAATCATCCAGATAACCTTTCAAAGGAGAAGTGTCGACACATTACTTCTTAACGATGAAATCTTGCTGATGAACAAACCATCATGGAAAAGACATCGGTTATTACATGACTGGGTACAGTCAAGTTTCTATTCTTAGTAAGTGCCATCTGAAGGATCATCTGGCAGAGAATGATCAGAGCCTAATTTCTAGGAGTGGTATTTTGGAGGCATGGCAGCCCAAGCGGCACATCCTTTTTTTATATATTGCATCTTTTCAATGTAAGCCAGGTTGGTTGGCAAAGTAATACAGTGATTGTTGAATGTAACTTTCGAACATGATTGAAGTTTAATGCAAAGGTCCTGAGACTTTGATGAAAATATTCTAATGGTGGTGGTTTGATGTATTGTGATATCTCTTATGTACGTGCTTCTTGTGTTCTATATATCCATGTTTGTATTTTGTTTAAATTAGAACATTTTATAGGTCTTGAATTCATAGCGCGGTGCTCTAGACTTCGCCATTTAGACACTTGTGTTTTATTCTAAGTAATTTATAATTCATCTCCAATGCTTCTCTGAGTTAATTTATGTATTGTTCTTTCGCCACACACAACGACTTCAAACTGAAAGACCATTGCCTACTTAGCCTTTATCCTTTCAATTTTTAGTCACCAAGTCATTTTCTCCTCTCTCTTTCTGGAATTTGACTCCATGGCCCAAGGTTTTGTATTCTTTTTCCAATAGAACTAGAAATATCGCATGAACATGTTAAATCTATCCAACAATTCAAAGCCATAATTTGTATAGAGACAAAATCTCAGACAGAGCCCTCTTTGGGTCGGAAAGGCTAGTTTTTGGCCTTAAAGTCGGTCTGTAGGTTACCTCTGTCATTCATTTTCTCAGCCAGGCAAATTTACGGAGTGCTAATAGGGGCCATGCACAAAAAACTAGAAAAATACTCTAGCTCCGAGCTTGCCTCGCAAGGTAGAGCCACCACTCTCTCTCAAGTTGGGTATCCCAACTCTCACAAGTAAAACCAATAAAAAATTATGTAGCATAAATTTACCCATAACTAGTGTGATCCCTTTTCCCTCTAGACCATTTGTTTTATAGGAGTTTCCTTAATGACACATCCCCTTGCACAATTAATTTTTTTTTTTAATTAAATAAATTAGAATTATTTCCCCCTTACACTTGTCACCCTCTCCCCAAGTTGCACAAGAATTTCCACATTTTATTTAATTAAAGTCAATTTCCTTCACCCTTCCTAAAAGCACTCCTTAAATCACTTCTAGTTATCTATTTATTCCCCATATTCCCATTTAATGATTGATGTCTTACTAAATCTAAGTTGAGTAAAAATAGGATTCTTCTCCTAGTTAACTAGTGGTAGTTAGACTCTAGATTCCTTTCTATGCGTACACATTATTTCATGTTTATTTCTTTCTTATTTTAAAATCCCCCATTTTATATTTTCTTGCACACATGTTCCTTATATCAAATATTTAAATATATTTCACCTTTTCTTAATTTTTGAATAGGCTTAGACTTTCATTTGGGGATTTATAAGTAATCATTTCAATCCTTAATTAATTAATTAAATCCGACAATGCTTAAATATTTTACAAGGTTTAATTATTCGCTCAAGGTTTTATAGTCCACCTAGATTCATTGACTCAAGTTTTATTTACGCGACATACCCTTCAAGACGCACTCCGTGCTCCAAGGGTGTCACTCGCCTTTGACTAGTTTTGGTAGTTGTCCAAACCTTGGAGTCAACACTCCATTCGAGTGACCTTGTGAGAGACTAAGGGCTTCTAAGGAATAAGGACCCCACCTTATTGTGTGCCCTTTATAAATCTTCATGAGCAATTGTCTCAGTCTATCCTCATGACATCATGGACCTCTCAAAATAGGTAATCATTAACCTACAATTCAAGCCATGGTGGGAGTGCTAGTAGGTTGTGACAAGGATGCTTCCACACCTCTCCCTCAATTTCTGGTCTATGTGCATGGCCCCTTTACTCCTTATGTGAGTCAAATTAGAAAGCATTCATTAGCTTGCATTCATTAACAAAACATTGTCAATGATCCATATACAACATCATAATATAATCGATTATATGTCACATATGCATAAATGAAATACTCAAACAAATACAATCCACTCCCTAACTCAATCATGAGTCCAAGGAGGCCCATTGATGCCCCCAGCATCCACAATATTTCAAGTTTCTTGCACACTCAGGTAAACTCGTCAACAACATCTGTTAATACATATATATCAAATAAAATTATATCACAACCATAAACATCATCATAAAAATCCATAAGCGAAACAATAACCATGTATTATAATTGTATCAGTTGCACACAAGTGTCCTCAAAGAATAAGTCGATAACATGTGCCCACAAGAGCAGGATGTTACATATACCCCATCTTGTTTTAAACTTCATCCCGAAGTTTTAAAATATATAAAATGTAGAAATAAAAGTATCTGGCAAGATCTATATGTCTAATCCATCAAATAAGTAAGGAAATTGTTGGCGCGTATCATATGTGTCCTCCCAGGTAGCTGAGTATGGACTATAATTGTCCCACTGGACCTTGACCTTATCAACTATTCGACGTCGTAGTTGTCAAATGTGATGGTCTAGAATGTGGATTGGTTCTGCTATGATTGCACTCTTGCCTGACACATGCAAGGAACTCATGGAAATCACATGCGTAGGATCACTAACATAATGTCTCAAAACAGATACATGAAAAACATCGTGCATACACCTCAAAGAATCAAGCAAGGCCAGTCGGTAGGCCACATTCCTTTCTTTTCCACAACATCAAAAGGTCCCACAAACCTAGGAGAGAGTTTATCACCCTTTCCAAACTTGATCGAACTCTTGTGCGGTTTCACCACAAGAAAACTCGATCGTCAACTTCATAATTGCGGTCAACATGATGCACATCAGCATAACTCTTATGTCGATCTTGCACCTCTTTAATCCTTTGTATTATCAATTGCACTTGTTCTTCCATTTCTTGGATCACTTCTGGTCCAACCAAGACCCTATCCTCAAGTCTATCCCAACTCAATGGCGTCTGACACAGTGTCCCATAAAGAAACTCAAACGGTGCCATCTTAATGGTACTTTAATATTTGTTGTTGTATGCAAACTCTACCAGTGACAAGAAATCTTCCCAACACTTATGTTGGTCCATTACATACATATGCAACATATATTCCAAAATTTGGTTCATTCTTTCTATCTTCCCATCGGTCTCAAGGAGATACGTTGTACTAAATTTAATTTGTGTTCCCAAGGCCTCATGGAAAATTGTCCAAAAATGTCTTGTAAACACTGATCCTCTATCACCATGCAATATTAAAATATCACCGACAAAAAACTCTAGCTATGTCTAGTGCCTAATACGTTGTATGCACAAGAATAAAATGTGCACTCTTCATCATAATGTCAACTACCACAAAAATCGATTCATGCCTCCTTATCGTCAACGGAAATCCAAAATAAAGTCCATCGAAATGGCTTCCCATTTCGATTCCGGAATAATGTGTGGTTGTATTAATCCTTCTAAATGTCCATGCTCAACTTTCACTTGTTGACATTCCATACATCTCTCCATGTAGCTAACTATGTATGCTTGCATTCCCTTCCAGAAGAATAAAGGATTAAGGTCTACCCTCATCTTCGTGACTCTCGGATGAGCCATGTACACTGCTCGATGTGCTTCACTCAGGATCAAAATTATGAATTCGACATTAGGCAATATGTAAATTCTATTGTTATACCTCAACAATCTATCAGTGCCCAATGTATAACCTTCAAACTTTGGTACCATCATGGTGTCTTGTCCGATATTTTCCTTAACCTCTTTATGCCAGTCATCATCGAACTGTATAGTTAGAATCTTTTCTCGAGGATTCATCTAAACATGTATCACCAAGAATATGCATGGTCTTCGACTCAATGCATCCACCACTCTATTCACCATACCTTTAATGTAATAAATCTCAAATCATATTCACTAAGTAATTCTGACCAACGCCTTTGTCACACATTCAAGTCATTCTGTGTAAAAATATGTTGTAGTCCACAATAATTTGTCTTTAGTTCGAATTTTTGTCCAATAAGATAGTGTCTCCAAACTCTAAAGGTGTAAACAATGGCCAATAATTCCAAATCATGTGTTGTGTAGCTCTCCTCATGCTTTCTTAATTTCCTTGAGATGTAAGTGATCACTCGATCATCTTGCGTCAAAACCCCGCCTAAACCTTCCTTGGATACGTCTGTGCACACCAAGAATTCCTTGTCCATATCAGGGACTTTTAGTATCGTCGTTGTCGTCAACAACTCCTTGAGCCTTTGAAATTATTCCGCGCATTTCTCGGTCCATAAAAACTTATTGGTTTTCTTCTGTAATTCCATGATCGGATTTGCTATCTTTGAAAAACCTTCAACGAACCTGATTAATATCCTGCAAAACCCATAAAGTTGCATACTTCTTGTACGTTTGTTAGTGCATGGCACTCCATAATATCCTCTACTTTCGTTGGATCCACTATGATTCCATCACTAGAGCCCCAAGTAATGAATCTTCGGTTGGTAAAAAGAGCATTTCGACAGTTTACTATATAATTTATTTTCTCGTAAACATTGTAGTACTAAGCGTAAATGTTCGTCATGTTCTTTTGTTGTGCGAGATTATATCAGTATTTCATCAATGAATACTTGAACAAACTTGTACAAGTATTCGCAGAACACCCCATTCATCAAACTCATGAATACCCTCGGGGAGTTTGTCAGTCCAAACGGTAAAATGGTAAACTCGTAGTGTCTAAACCTCGTCTTGAATGAGGTCTTAGGAATATCTTCATCTTTAATTTGTAACTGGTGATATATTGATCTCAAGTCGATCTTTGAAAACACCTTCATGCCTTTAATTTGATCAAAAAAATCATCTATTCTTGGCAACAGATATTGGTTCTTGATCGTTGCCTTATTCAATTGATGGTAGTTAATACAGAGTCTCCATGACCCATCCTTATTTCTTATGAAAATAACAAGCGCACCCCATGGTGACACACTTGGACGTATAAGCACCAAGTCCAACAATTTCTTCAATTTCATTTTCAACTCCCGTAATTCAAGCATTGACATCCGATAAGGCATTCTTGCTATCGGTTCAGTTCCAGGTTTCAACTCGATTATACACTCCAACTCTCTTCCGGGAGGCGACCCTGGTAACTCTTTTGGAAACATGTCTGCAAACTCTTGTACTACAAGAAGGTTTTCTAATCCTTTCACCCCTCCCTTCTCGTTTATTGCTAAGATTGCATAAGGCTTGCATCCCTTGAGCATGTTTTTTGTAGTTGTAGGGAAGAAATGAACCTCGAGGACACTCTCTGGTTTCTTCCTACAATCACTCTTCTTTGTCCCACATCATTTGTCAAACTTAACTATTTCATCTTACAGTTGAGTATCACATCATGTGATTCCAACCATTCCATACTGATCACTATGTCATAAGATCTTAATATCGTGACATATAGGTTAGCCTTCATTACAAAAACTCCCAAGTTAATGCTACAGTCCATAACCTTTCCTCCAACCTTTTGTTTGGCACTCGAATCCATTTCTACGTATCTAAACTCGTCTTGATTGACTACCTTTACCTTAATTCTCTTTAGTGATGCACTAGAAATAAATCTCTTTGTAGCTCATGGATCTATCAAAATACTAAAATTTTGGTCGGCGATTGTACCTGACGTCTCGAGCACAGTGGACTGGTGCTCAGCCTGGCGGTTATTCACTGCTACATGAATCTTGTGGGCCTTGTCCAAATCTCCAATGGTAGTGTGTCATGTTGACCCAACTTCTCTGGCCTTCTCAACCAGACAGTCTCACTAGTAGTGTGTCTCTCCACATGTCCATCACCCAGTCTTTGGTCCAGTACTCTTGGTCCCCGAAGTAGAATCTGTTGACCTACTAGCCTGAGATCCTGATGTGTTCTACTAAACAGGCCTAAACTATTGTTGTTGTGGGAGACGCTATTGTTGATGCGGTGGTCCTCTGTAGGGCGTCCTCTACTGAGGAGTCGGTCATTGTAGGGTCGTGAACATGGATCCTCTCAATGTATCTCGATACCCTGATGTTTTTCTGGCTGGTGTCTGATGTTGTTGTGCACCTGATGTCGTATGTCCAGTCAGTCTTGCAAGAGCCCGACCCTAACCCCCGATGTTTAGCTCCTCCTCATCTATGAGGGCCTTCTAGACTGCATCGTGTAACATCTGAGGCATTAGGATCCTCATCTTCACATGAATGTTGAAGTTAAGGCCAAACACAAACTTGTTAACCTTTATATTCTCTGTGTTCAGATGTGGAGAATACCTAAGTAGCTCCATGAATCGTTCCTCATTCTTCGTCATCATACGACCACCCTGTCGTAAGTAATTGAACTCATTGACCTGGCACTCAATGAATTCCTCTGAAAAATACCTCTCCTGAAACCGCTCCTCGAACAATTACCATGACACGTCTTCGACAACCATGTTTACTTGCAGTAGGAGTGTCTTCCACCAAATAAAAGCATTCCCCTTCAGCTGAAAGACTGCCATGTGGAACTTCATGTTGGAGGTATAATCACAAAGTGCAAAGCACATCGCCATGTTCTCCAACCATGCCTCAGCAACTGAGTCATCTGTGGCACCCATGAACTCGGGAAACTTAATCTTCTCGAGTTCTCTATGAATTCCGCCACTGCTAGTTGGAGCGCGTTGTGAACCATCATTGGGTACAGGAGCTCTGGCCTGATCTCTATCTAGTTATTTAATCAAGGCCTCTGACATCCTTTGAAAGGACCTCATCAAACCAAACACATTCCCCACAACAACCTACTCATGTCCAATGACTTGTTCTTCTCCTCGGGAGTTAGACCCCTCTGGTGTGGATGCTACTGGAGGTGTTGCACCTCCTCCACTAGCACCATGTCATCTACCTCCACGACGTTCTCTAACCATGATTACCTGCATGGACAAATTTCAAATTTAATTAGTGATAAGTTATTAATCAAGTGTTTAATACAGTGGAAGGTGTAATGATCCCAAGTTGCAAGGTTGAACCCGCTCCGATACCATATGTAACGTCCCCTCCATTACGACAACAAAGTGAGTATAAAGAGGTAATTTTTTTTTTTGAACAAACATTAGTACAAGTGAAAATGTGTCATAACATACATTAATAACTACACAATCAATCTCATCATAATCAACTGAAACCAACACCACTATTATTCAATCAACATATCTCAAGTGATAACATAAGGAAACTACCCGCCCAACCTATCATGCATGGTTAGGACCTCCAAGACACATAAGCAACGCTCAAGTCCAGGATTCATCCAATTTATTTTGACCACTTAAGGTCTCGGGACTGGTGACTAATCGGAGGAACAAGGAAGTATCTAATCCAATTAATCCATTCATAAACCATAAATCAACTTAGATTAATCAATCATACTTAATCATCAATTATTCATGCTTCCTTAGTAATCCACTATACTGAATCAATCCTTAAGCAACAAGGAGTGTAAATGAGTAAGAGGCTATTACATAAAGAATAATAAAACCAAAAGAGCATAAATACAAACTTAGCCTCATGTAGCTGAACTATGCACCTTCATATTAAGGAATATCTTCTAAGGATATGTAAGTAATTTGAAAGCTAAAACTACATGTCCAATTATAAGAACCACAAGAAGATCAATCTTCTTAAGCAATACATTAAAATAAAATGCTACTTTTCAGCATGTATCGATTTTTATAAAGCAAATAAAAATCAACATAAAGCAATTAATAAGAAGTCGGTGGCTTACACATCCATTTAAAATAACTAAGAGGATCAATCATAACAAGCAATATGGATAGATTCCAAGGTTACCTTACATTCCCATTGCAAAGAAACTATAAGAAGTTCAGCTCATAATTAAGAATTAGATCAGATAGTTTGCATGTTATCTTGCATATCCATATATAAGGATAATTAAAGAAGATCAATTTTTATTTAACAATAAAATAAAGAACACAAGCTGATTTATAAATCCATTTTAAAAGAACTAAAGGAAGACCACTTCTTATTCAACCATAAATAAGAATGCAATTTCTATCTCAAAATTCATTAAAGAAGTTAAGAAAAGACCAATCTTATGTTTAACAATTAATAGATAATTAGATGTCAAATTACATCTTCAAGTAAAGAAACAAAAGAAGGAGTTTCGGAATTTATTCCAACCCCTGAATCGGTGTGCATAACAATTTTACATTCAATCCAGACCTTAATCCGGCCCTCAATCCAACACTAAATTCTAATAACTTAAATTAAACTCCACAGGCAGCAAGTAGAGGATTCGAAAGTGACAGGATTTGCAAGATAATAAAGGAAGAGGTTCAAGGCACAAGAGGAGATCGTTCAAGATGCCCAAGGATAAAAACAAGAACCTAG
>JZKD02S1908001.1:15139-26895 GCA_000966675.3 Picea glauca
GACCTTTATTACATCCGAATACATTGATCTACCTATGTGCGGGTTAGGACCTTAACAGATTGACCCTCTCTGTTTGTCCATCTGATTCTAGGTGATATGTTGTGCTAAAGTTCAGATTTGTCCAAATCCTTTAAATAATCCCTTCCAAATTTTTTATGTGAACTTGGGATCTCTATCAAAAATAATTTTCTTAGGCACACCATGTAGCCTAGAAATTTCTCATGTAAATCTTTGCAATATTTGTTTCCTTGTGAGTGAGGTTCACTAGAATAAAATGAGCATCTTTCGTTAGCTTATCCAACACCACCATGATGTAATCAAGTTGCTTTGTTGTTCTAGGAAGCTTGGTGATAAAATCAATAGTCACCACTTCCCATTTCCACTAAGGAATGGATAATGTCTATAGCAAACCAACTGGATATATATGCTCAGCCTTGACCTTCTGACATTCTAGATATCTAGAAATATACTTGGCCACCTCTTTCTTCATACCAGGCCAAAATTATTGGATCTTGATAACTGCAATTGTTTTTTGGTAGCCTAGGTACAGATCATAAGGTACATTACGAATTTCTCTTAGCACCATATTTTTCAACTCCTGAAATTTAGGTACATATACTTTTCCCCTGTACATGAGGTTTCCATCCTCTCTTAGCTCATAATCTTTAATTTTCTACCGCAAATTACCTTGCTGTAATTTTTATTTTATTTCCAAATAGTGTTGGTCTGATTTTGCAGCTACCAAAATTATTTTGTCTTTTAAATCATATTTATACATGCTAATGATTGTAGCATGCATCTCATGCACCCTCCTATTGAGTACATCAACCACTTTGTTCTCCTTTCCTTTGATATGATTTATATCAAGTTCATATTCGCTGAGGAATTCCAACCATCTAATTTGTTTAGCATTCAAAGTTGGTTGTCCAAACAAATATTTCAGACCACTATGGTCTATCATCAACTCAAATCTCTTTCCCATAAGATAATTCCTTCACATATTCAAGGCATGAACTATGGCCGCCAATTCTAAATCATGAGTGGCATAGTGTCTCTCATGCTCTTTCAACTTTCTTGACTTGTAACATATTACATACCCATTTTGAATAAGGACTCCACCAAGCACTTCCTTGCAAGCATCAATGCACACAATGAAGTCTTCATTTGGGTCAACAATATTCAATGTTGGTGCACTTGTCAATAATTTCTTCAAATGTTGAAATATTTCTTCACATTCAGAAGTCCACTAGAACTTCACACCCTTCTTTTGCAAAGAAGTGATTGGATGTGCAATTATTGAAAAGCCTTAAATCTTCTATAATAACCTGCAAGTCCCATGGATGATATCACCTCTGAGACATTCTTTATTTTTGGCCATCCCTCAATGGATTTTATCTTCTCAGTGATCTGGAAATGTGACTTATTTACAAGTTATATAAGTGAATTAAATTTCCTCAACACTCAATTAGCTCTTAGTGTACAATTAACAATTGTGGAGTTGAAGAGAAGAATAGTAGAAGTATAAGAAACAATATAAATACAAGTTTGATAACAAATTTCACTTGTCCTAGGCCACATCTCCGGGTCCACTTCCAATGAGTGACTGCTTTATTAATGATTTTAAATGCTCAATACATCAAAATGGCTCCCAAACTACATAAAATGTTGTCTCCAAGTGTTCTACAAGGATATGGTTCAAAAGACACAATATCTCCCACACTTGGGCTTCCAAAAACTAGGCCTAAAATCCACTTCTCCAAAGTATTCTATGCAGGAAATACCTCGGCATATAAGAAAATACAATGGTAATTATTTACAAAATGAACCATATACCACAGTGAAAAAAATGCCTTTGGTTATGTACCAAAGGGTTGATGGAAAGTTTAGATTTGATCCACTTTTATGGATAATGGAATATATGGTTAACAACCATATATATTATAATAACCAAAAAAATATTATAATAACTATATAAAATATATGATTAACCCATTTTTTTTTATGGCTATGGTATATAATAACAAATCAAATTATTCAAATAACAAATTAAATAACCATAGATATAATATATTTAGTATTTCGATTTGTTTTCATGCCATATGGCATATAACTATACCATAAGTGATATACCCAAATCTCGATGGTTTTATATACATGAATTTAATATGTGTTTATTTATATGAGTCAATAAATGGGTGGATAGTTATGGTAAGGAATATATGGCGAATAGTTTTTCGTGTATTGGTTGGTCGTTGGTTTGTATGAGTGATATTCATGCATAAACTTGGGTGGAGGTTGCAGGGTCAAGCCCCTCAGACCCCTCTTTTGGTGCAATGTTACAACTAATATGAGTTTAAATACAATATTTCCAGCTTCCTTACCAAGTCCCAACTATCGGTCCAAGGGTAAGAAATAAAGATAGCATTTGACAGGTCAAGGGTTTGAAACCCCCACTGATCGTTACATAACAATTTTTTTGACATAGGCCATGTAATATCCCTAGGACGAACCCAATTGTAAATGTAAATGCAAATGTACTTAAGCTAGTGAGTTGTTTTATCCCTAGGCCGAACCCAATTGTAAATGTAAATGCAAATGTACTTAAGCTGGTGAGCTGTTTTGATATCATTTTTGTATGCACCGTCCTTGGTATAGTGCGCAGTAAAATGGTGAAGTGTGCACATTCCAGGATACCGCGCGCGATATTGAGGCCAGGGATCCTGTGTATTTGATTTGTTTTATATGCTGGTGATTGAGTTATTATAAGCTAGGATGCTTATGTTTTGAATTAGGCCAGAGAGCCTAGATGCTAAGGGCCAGTGCGCCTATTTTTGTATATGTCTCATCATTAATATAAAATACATTGCTGCGTGCAGATCGACCACGATAAAATAGTATGGGGGACTAAATTCCACTAGTTAGGGAAAGGGGGGGCTAAAAGTTGAGGAAAAGGGGCTAAGCTAGGGAGCTTAAGCCAAAAAGGAATATTATATTAATATTTATTTAAGTATAAAGTATGGATAATTATTTTATCCTAAGTTCCAAAGTTGAGGACATGTGGGCCAAAGTAGCTCCCAACATGACAAGTGTCAAGTTGGGGACATGCATACATATTGTGGGGACTTAGTTCATTTTGGGGGATTCCTTCCATCATTCAGTCATCCAAGGGAATTCACACACCCATTGAGCTATCCTACGTACCTTCATGACTGTACCCGAACCTGTATCCATAGCCATACTTGTCTGTGTACCTGGTTAGCTTGGGAGTTGGACTGAAGAAGCAGGTTGTCAGGCCCATGAACAATTTCTCTCTGGGTGAGAGAATTGATAGGAATTGGTTTCCTGAAGGTGCTAAACTGCAACTACAGGGCTACGAGACTTTCTGTCTGGTCTGTTGCTGAATCCCAAAAAGGAAGTGGGGCAACCGAAGGACTATTGAGCAGAGAAGGGGCACAGTTCCTGGGGTGGGACATGCATGTGGGGAATGAGAGGCTGTAGACTGTTAGTTTGAGTTGGCGCTTGTGACAGAGTCTTTCCTGTTGTCTATGAACCATTAGCCTGGCTAGGAATACCTTTACCCAGGTGGAGTTTAGTCCCAGCTCGGGGGTGACCCACTGCTGAGAGTGATGAATTGTGTGGTCTAAGGCTGGGAGGTTCGTTGAAGGTCTGCACGTAGTTGGTGATATTCTTACCAAGATAAGTGTCAAATGTGTGATAAAATTACATGCTGCATTGTTATTTACGTGTGTATCTTTATGGGTTTATCTTATGTGTGGTTATAACTCTCTTTATATTTATGGGTATTGCTGGTATATGTTGCATGTATATGTTTACTGTTGTTTCCGTGTGAATCCGTGCATTTACAGATGTATTTGTATGTTTACGTTTATAGATATGTTTTCGCAAGAGCTCTATGTGTGTATATTTTAATTGCATGCAGTTTGAAAAATTTATGTGGCATAGCTCAGTTGAATGTTGGGTATGTTACAATATGTTCCACAAAGAGAATGAAAAGCGTTCTCTCGTGTATTGTGGCCCGACCTGGGTGGCCGAGGATGTTACAATATGGTATCAGAGTCTCTGTTTTCAACACTGAGCTAGGATGGGCCGAACAAGTTTGAGTTGAAGCAAGATTTCACAGAGTATTTATTTCAAAGTGGCCAAATTTCGAGTTGTAGAGCGTCCATTGAGAAAAGTAACAACAATTGGTCGGAATTGGGAAAATCCTTAAATTCTGTTGTTAAATTCATGAGAAAATTGATAAATTTGGCCATGTGGTGAGATATTATTGATTTAATATTTGTTCTATCAAATTCAGACTTGGAATTGGTCGAATTTGAAGTTATAGCGAAACCATGACAGATGGAGCGAGTTTAGTGGTTAAAATGCTCAATTCGTAAATTGAGTTTGGGAGAAATTCATTCCAGAAATGTCAAATCACAACGATTTGTTGTTGCAGAGGTTGAACTGGTGTTATCGGGGTGAAATTGAACAAATTTCATAGTTGCAGAATGTCTATGGTAAATTGGGGAATTTTTTTAGAAAAATCCCCAATTTCTGTAGCGGAATGCACGAGGAATTGATGCGCATAAAAATGTATGTGCGTAGGTGGGCGCACTAAAAATGCATGATGCACAGTAAAAAGCTCGTGATATGTAAAAATTGGGTGCCGTGCGGAAAAGTAGTGGCGTGCTGGTGCACGCACTAAATTTTGGCACCGCGCGGGAAAATTTTGGTGTGCAGGTGCACACACTAAATTTTGGCACCACGTGAAAAAATGTTGGTATGCGGGTGCGCGCACTAAATTTTGGCACCACGCGGAAAAATGTTGGTGTGAAAATGCACACACTAATTTTTTGCGTCACGCAGAAAAATGTTGGTGATCGAGTCCACGTGCTAAATTTAGCATTGTGCGGTGTGCACACACATAATAATGGCGCGCGAGGTGTGCGTAGTATTGGCAGAGCCCAAAGGAGTTTGGTTGTTGCGCACGCAATATAAGTATATGTTGTCGCACAACAATTTAGTTAATGGTGCGCGAAGAGTATTGGTGCATGGTGTGGGCGTACTAAACTTTGGCATGGTACAACGTGTAGAGTGAAATGCACGTGGAATATCAACGCACGATACAAAAATTGCGCACAACAGGTAATAGTGCAAGAACCAAAACTACGCGTAGTGGATATTGGCGCATGACACAAAAGTAGCGCACACCAGTTATTAGTACGACAGAGAAGTGATGCACAATGGTTATAGGTGTGCAGAGCATGATTTAACTTGTGGTGTTTATGCACATGCTAAATATGTGTGTACATGTTGAAATTTGTGCGCATGAAGTCGTTTGGATGGTGAACAACAACGGAAAACTAGCGAATTTCTGCCACATTTTATACTGTTTGAACGTCATCTTTTTGCAGCGCATTTTTGAGGGCCTTAACAACGTTTTTAGCTACTAAAAAACCATGAAGCTCAAATAAAATATCCCACTGAGAGTTTTCTAATGGTGTAAACTGTTCGTCAAACGAAGCTTTTATGAGAAAGTTACAACACAAACGGTAAATTTTAAGACCCATCTAACTTCAAAGAGCCATAACTTTCTGCTCTGGAATCAGATTGAGGCACAAGAGTAGTCAATGGAAATCTATTGAACCATAGAAGACAGTCCCAGAGCTGAATTAAATTTCCGGGTATGCTAAAAATGTTTAAAATGGAAAAGAAGGTACATGTAGCATTCTAGACCAAAAACACGAATTGGCCTATAACTTCAACATGATGTAACTAGCGGTTCGAAACCCAGAAAGAGATGAAACTTGGACAGAGTGTCCATAATATGCATAAGAAGAAACCTAATTGAGATCCTATGAAAAATCCAATGGATTAGGTGTGAAAATGCATAATTACAACGCAGAGTTGTGCCTAGTTGAAGTGTGAACAAAAAAAGTAATGGACAATTTTCAAATAACCATAACTTTCTGCTCAAGACGTGAAATTGAGCATGGGAGAAGGTGTTGGAAAGGTATTGGACAAAAAAATATAATTATACACCCAGAAAATTGATCCGGGCATTCAATTTTTTGGGAAAATAGAATAAAGAGTTCTGATATATTATTGAACCAAAATGGTTCATATTTACATGAGATTGATGAAATAGTTAGCCTGACAAAGTTTTGTTGGCTTCACATTTTGCATAGTTAACCAAAACTAGATCACATCAAGATTAACACAGAGTCTAKAGGAATGGAATAGGCATAGGGGACTTACATCCACGAATATKATATCAGAGGGATGGATGTCCATTTGGGCATTGAAGGAACAAACTCCAATGGACATGGAGAAGGAAGGGATGAAAACATGAATATGGTAGAGACCATTAAAAATTTGCGGAGGGATGTCCAAATCCATAAAGCAGATAATGAAAGGATTATGAGAGCCAAGGAGAAAAAAGAGGACTTCAATATGAAATTAATGTAGAGCTTCAACATAATTGAAAAGAAATTGGATAAGGAGTGTGGCTCAAGCAAATCAGGAATTCACAGGTCTCCTGATGAGAAAAGAAGAACTAGAAGTGTTAGCAGACATCACCATCACTCCCCGAGGCATTCTAATAAGAATGGAAACAAAAAATCAAGTCCATACCCTATCAGGAAGCATAGGGGGTCTGGGGTGGATGAACTACGAGGAGAAATGAACAAAATCAAACCTCATACATTTGATGGTGAGCACAACAAGGATGAAGATGCAGAGACATGGTTGTTGGGCATGAGAAAGTATTTTCAATTGCATAATTATTCTTCTCATGCCGAAGGTATAATTGCTATCTATCAACTCAAGGGAAATGCATCCATGTGATGGGATCAGCTTGTGCAGGTACAACACATTAAAGAGAAAAGTGTTACTTGGAGGGAATTTAAGAAGTATTTTGAGAAGAAATACTTGACTAAGAGATACTATGAAAAGAAAATGAAAGAGTTATTTGAACTCAAGCTTGGGAGTATGACCATAGATGAATATGAAAGAAGGTTTTTAGAACTGCCGAAGTATGTCTCTTTCATCAAGGATGAGACAATTAAGATTCAGAGGTATTTGAGTAGATTTTCATCATTCATCAGTGACAAAATACAATATGATGATCCCAAAACATTGGAGGAGACCATAAGATGAGTTAAATGCCTATATGATCAACAAAAATCAAGGCCAAATTTCCAAAAATCTTGGGAAGACAAAAATAAATTCAAGATGGATCAAAGGAAGAAGGGAAATAAGCCACCATTCTTCAGAAATAATCCACAGGGACAACCAACTTCTAGAGAACCCGAAACGATTGAGACAAGGGGGTCAAAGGCCAAKGCAACCACCTATTCAATGTTGGGGTTGTAAAGGAGATCATATGTTTAGAGATTGTCTGCACAKAGGTGAAAAAGTGAGAACTGTTCACAATGTATAACAAGATGAAATAGTGGAGGACATGGGCAKAAATGTGCCAATGATCTATGCAACCYTGGACAACAAGMAAGTAGAGGATCAATCACATATGATTGAAGTGGAAGGTATGATTAACAACCAAACCAATTCTATTTTAATGGGTTTAGGAGCTAGTCATAGTTATATAGATCCTAAGATGGTGGAAAGTTTGCATTTGCCAAGAAAAAATCATGGAAAATCTTGGTGCAACTGGCTAGCGGAGCCAAAAGAAAAGTTAATGAGATGGTTAAATCATGTCTTATGGACATGAATGGACTGAACACCACGAAAGATTTGAACATATTTCCTTTAGGTTCCTATGACTGTATAATTGGGATGGATTGGTTGGAACAACATCATGCTATCCTAGACTGCCATAACAAGGAATTTACTTGCTTGGATGAGGAAGGAAACCTAAGGAAGGGGTAGGGAATTCCTAGGGAAATAACCATCAGAGAAATTTCAGCATTGCAGCTGAAGAAATGTTACAGAAAAGGGTGTCAAATATTTGCAGCTCATATGGAAGAGACACCTAAAGATAGGGTGCCAAATTTGGAAGATCATACAGTCCTAGAATATTTTGAAGATGTGTTCAAGGAGGTACCAGGACTACCCCCAAAGAGAGATATTGATTTCTCTATAATTTTAATGCTTGGAGCAGCCCTAGTGTCCAATATTCCTTACATAATGAGTACACCAGAGTTGAAGGAGTTGCAAATGTAGCTTGAAGAACTTCCGAAGAAGGGGTATATATGCCCAAGTGTGTCACCTTAGAGTGCCCCAATTTTGTTCGTGAAGAATAAAGATGGGACATTAAGATTGTGCATTGATTTCAGACAGTTGAATAAAGTGACTGTAAAGAACAAGTATCATCTGCCAATGATTGATGATCTCTTTGATCAATTGAAGGATGCAAAGATATTTTCAAAAATAGATCTCAGGCCAGGATACCATCAAGTAAGGATTAAGGAGGAAGATATCAACAAGACTGCCTTCATGACAAGGTATGGCCATTATGAGTTCACAATAGTGCCATTTGGGTTGTCAAATGCACCAACTATTTTCATGTGCTTAATGAATGGTGTTTTCTGAGAGTATTTAGACAAGTTTGTCATTGTCTTTTCGGATGACATCCTTGTATATTCCAAGTCAGAACAAGAGCATGAACATCATTTGAGGATGGTGTTGCAAGTATTAAGGGAGCATCAGTTGTATGCCAAACTGAGCAAGTTCTCATTTTATCAAAAGAAAATTCATTATTTGGGGCATATCATTTCAAAGGATGGGATAACAGTGGATCCTGAGAAGATAGAAGCCATTAGAGAATGGTCAGCGCCAAATAATTTGACAGAGGTCAGATCATTCACAGGTCTTGCAGGCTACTATAGGATATTTATTGAAGGATTCTCAAAGATTGCACACCCAATCCCTTCCTTACAAAAAAAGTGTGTGAAGTTTCAATGGATATTGGATTGTGAAAAGAGTTTCCAACACTTGAAGCAATTGTTAACAAATGCTTCAATAATAAGGATTGCAGAACCAATTGAAGACTTCATTGTATGCACAGATGCATGTAAAGAAGGACTTGGTGGAGTCCTCAGTCAAAATGGGTTTGTTATATGTTATGAATCAAGGAAGTTGAAGGAGAATGAAATACACTATGCCACTCATGATTTGAAGTTGTAAGCCATAGTGCATGCTTTGAGGAAATGGAGACACTATCTCATGGAAAAAAGGTTTGAACTGAGGATAGACCATATTGGTCTGAAATATTTATTTGATCAACCAACTCTAAATGCCAAGCAAAGTAGATGGTTAGAATTTCCAAGTGAATATGACTTTGATATAAAATATATCGAGGGGAAGGAGAACAAAGTGACTAATGCACTCAACAGAAGAGTGCATGAAATGCGTGCTACAACCATTAGCATGTACCAATCAGATTTGAAACCCATGATTTTAGAGGCTGCAAAATTAGATTTGCAATACAAGGATTTAGTGGAAAAATTACAACAAGGTAATTTGTAGCAGAAAATGGAAGAATACAAGCTAGATAATGATGAAATTCTAATGTACATGGGCATAATCTATGTACTAAATTCTCATGAATTGAAAAATCTGATATTGAGAGAAATGCATAATGTACCTTATGCTGGGCACCCAAGTTATCTGAAAACCATTGTAGATGTCAAAAGCCAATATTATTGACCAGGCATGAAGAAAGAAGTTGCAGATTTTATTGCCAAATGTTTGGAATGTCAAAAGGTAAAGGTTGAGCATAGACACCCAGCTGTCTTGCTACAACCATTACCCATTCTTGAGTGGAAATGGGAAGTTGTAACAATGGATTTCATCACCAAACTGCCCAGAACAAACAAACAACGATAGTGGTGGATAAGCTTACTAAAGCTGCCCATTTTATTCCAGTTAAGCTCACTCATAAGGCAACCAACATTGCTGATGTTTATATGAGAGAAATTTCTAGGTTACATGGCATACCCAAGAGAATTGTGTCTGACAGAGATCCAAAATTTACCTCAAATTTTTGGAAAGGATTATTTAATGGATTTGGAACAAATTTGAATTTTAGTACAACTTCTCATTTAGAATCAGATGGAAAAACAGAGAGGGTGAATCAAGTGATTGAAGATATGTTGAGGATGTATATGATGGATAAACCATGAAAATGGGAAGACTACCTATACTTGGTAGAGTTTGCTTATAATAATCGGTACCAAAAATCTCTATAGATGAGCCCATTTGAGGCACTTTATGGCAGAAAGTGCAACACACCAGTAAGATGGGATAACCTAGTAGATAGAGTAGTGGCTGGGCCAGATTTCCTCAGGGAAATGGAGGAGAAAATGTTGAAAATAAAATAAAATTTAAAGGCTGCCCAAGACAGGAAAAAAATATATGCTGACAAGGGAATAACTCACATGGAATTTAAAGTGGGAGACCACATATTCTTGAAAGTGAAGGCCAACAAAAGTATTTTGAAGTTGGGAAATTGTTCCAAGTTGACAACTCACTATTGTGGGCCATTTGAAATCCTAAAGAGGATTGGTCCAGTAGCTTATATGATTGCATTGCCTGCATCTATGTCTATTCATAATGTATTCCATGTATCATTACTCAAGAAATATATACTTGTTGCTAATCATGTTATTGATTGGAATGTGATTCAGGTGGAGCAAGAAGGTGCTTTCTAAGTGCATCCGTTACGCATTATGGACCGAAAAATCAAACAGCTCCGAAATCGAGCCATATGGCTTGTAAAGGTCTAATGGACCTGGTACGGTCTTGAGAACGCTACTTGAGAGCATGAGGATGCAATGCGAGCAGAATACCCACATCTTTTTGAGGATTTTTGATTTTTTTTTGTATATGTGTACATAATTCACTGAGGATAGTGCATAAATAAGGGGATGGGATTGTAATATCCCTAGGCCAAACCCAATTGTAAATGTAAATGCAAATGTACTTAAGATGGTGAGCTGTTTTGATATAATTTTTGTATGCACCTTCCTTGGTATAGTGCACCCTTGTACTGCACAGTAAAATGATGAAGTGTGCACATTCCAGGATACCCCGTGCAACAACTTAAGTGTGCGTGATATTGAGGCCAGGGAGCCTTTGTGTATTTGATTTGTTTTATAGGTTGGTGAGCCAATTATTATAATCTAGGATGCTTATGTTTTGAATTAGGCTAAAGAGCCTAGATGATAAAGGCCAATGCGCCTATTTTTGTATATGTCTCATCATTATTATAAAATACATCACTACGCGCAGACTGACCACGATAAAAGAGTATAGGCGACTAAACTCCACTAGTTAGGGAAAGGGGGGGATCAAAGTTGAGGAAAAGGGGCTAAGCTAGGGAGCTTAAGCCAAAAAGGAGTATTATATTAATATTTCTTTAAGTATAAAGTATGAATAATTATTTTATCCTAAGTTCCAAAGTTGGGGACATGTGGGCCAAAGTAGCTCCCAACATGACAAGTGGCAAGTTGGGGACATGCATACATATTATGGGGACTTAGTTCATTTTGGGGGATTCCTTCCATCATTCGGTCATCCAGTCAATCATTCAGGGGAATTCACACACCCATTGATCTATCCTATGTACCTTCATGACTGTACCTAAACCTGTATCCATAACCATACTTGTCTGTGTACTTGGTTAGCTTGGGAGCTGGACTAAAGAAGCGGATTGTCAGTCCCATGGGATATTGAAGAGGTGGGTTGTCAGGCCCATGAGAAATTTCTCTCCGGGAGAGAGAATTGTTGGGAAT
>JZKD02S1908001.1:50935-61840 GCA_000966675.3 Picea glauca
TCCCATTAGTTTTCCCCTCTTTCCTCATTAATTTCAATGTATATTTTGTATTTGGATACCTAACATTGCCTCGCTGCCAGGACCCATTCTTTATTTTCACCATAGTGATGTTCAGGGGAGTGTTGGAGATACTTCACACACACCTAAGATTTTTTTTTCCTAAATTTTTCCCTATGTTTATTAGTCATTATTCAGTTTTCTATAATTTAGGGAGAATATTCCTCTAAGATAATTTTCTCTTTAGTTCACACTTTAGTTTGATCAGTTGAGTGGAGTCTAGATGCCACATTGGGATCATCACCAACTAATGCTCATTGTCCTTGGGGTTATCACCAGACTAGCACATTACTCATGATTCCCCGATCTCCTCCTCACTTGACTCTATTTCAGTTAGCTAACTGATTACTGAGAGACTAGTTAACTCAGACTAGGTGGAAGTTCACTCTCGTCACTGCCTGAGAGACTAGAGTAGGTGGAAGTTTACTCCCTTAACTGCTGGTGTGTGTCCAAATCACTCTAGACCACCACTATGGTGCATTGGATTCTCCTCTAGTGCACATTAGTTGATTTATACAAAGTATATCATGTGTAAATTATCATTCATTCATTTGGTTAACGAGAATTCATCCATTCTTTCTCTGATGTTTCTCTTTTCTCATATTTCCTATGCAAACTATGTATGTCATTTGCTATCTATATCTATTATGTGCAGGTTCAACACATTTACAAAAATGTGATTTATTTGCAAGTTATATAAGTGAATTAATTTTTCTCAACATTTGATTAACACTTAGTGTACAGTTAAAAATTGCGGAATTTAAGAGAAGAATAGCATAAATATAAGAAACAAGATAAAGACAAGGTTGATAATAGAGTTCATCCCTCCTGGGCTATGTCTCCGGGTCTGCTTCCAATGAGTGACTACTTTATTAATGATGTCAAATGCTCAATACATAAAAATGACTCCCAACCTACATACAATTCTATCTCCAAGTCTGCTACAAGGCTCTGGCTAAAAAGGCATAATATCTCCCACACTTGGGCTGCTAAAAACTAGGCCTAAAATCCACTTCTCCAAAGTATTCTATGCAGGAAATACCTCGACATATAAGAAAATACAATGGAAATTATTTACAAAATGAACCATATACCACAATGGAAAAAATCCCTTTGGTTATATACCAAAGGGTCGATGGCCAAGTTTAGATTTGATCCACTTTTATGGGTAATGGAATATATGGTTAACAACCATTTATATTATAATAACCAACTATAATAACCACATAAAATATATGGCCGGTCCATTTTTTATGGCTATAGTATATAATAACAAATCAAATGATTCAAATAACAAATTAAATAACCATATATATAATATATATAGTATTTCAATTTCTTTCATGCCATATGGAATATAACTATACCATAAGTGATATACCCAAATCCTGATGGTTTAACATATGTGGATTTATTATGTGGTTATTTATATAGGCCAATAAATGGGTGGATAGTCATGTTATGGATTATATGGTGGATGGTTTTTGGTGTATTGGTCAGTCATTGGTTTGTATGAGTGATATTTGGGCAGATACTTGGGTAGAGGTCATGGGGTCAGGCCTCATAGACTCTGCTTTTGGTGCAACATTACAACTAATGTGATTTTAAATACAATATTTTTTGGGTTCCTTACCAAGTCCTAACTATCGGTCCAATGTTAAGGTGTAGAGATAACATTCGACAGGTCAGGGGTTCGAATCCCTCGACAACCATTCCATAATAATGTTTTTGACATAAGCCATATTTGGAAAATCCAGAGTGCCACGTGGCACCTTCTGGTTGGGCCACATGTCACCATCCGATTGGAACACTTGTCGCACATAGTCAGCCTTGCTAGTCACTTCCAAGTCAGCTCTACCACATCAACCCTGCCTAATTAGCACTATGTTCATACAATTACATGTCATCACTCTATCCATACATGCCACATGTCACCTCCTAGAGCTGCCACGTGTCTTACCTCTATTGACTTTTTTCCTATTTTTCCAAAGCTTCAAAACATCATAACTTCTACATACGGTGTCTGTTTGATCCTGTTCAAGTGTCATCGGAAATCACTTGACGAGATATTCA
The DNA here is from genome assembly GCA_000966675.3 of Picea glauca. NCBI lineage: Eukaryota > Viridiplantae > Streptophyta > Pinopsida > Pinales > Pinaceae > Picea > Picea glauca. Next base: position 53,066 of record JZKD02S1908001.1, read on the forward strand.
ACTTGATACCACTTCTATAAGCACTTGAGAATATCAATTTTCATCGGTCATAGATCCTCCTAGATCACTTAGGATCCACTGCTATCCTTTGAAATGATATGTCCCAAATAATGTATCTTCTTTTGATAAAATGAGCTCAACTTTACATATAACTGATACTCCCTTAATACTTGTAGCACCATCCTCAAGTGTTTCTCATGCTCTTCTTCAGACTTAGAGTATATAAGTATGTCATCCAAGAAGACAATGATACACTTATCCAAGTAATTTATTAAAATTCCATTCATAAAAAACATAAAGACAACTAGTGCATTTGACAACCCAAATGACACCATTGTAAATTCATAATGGCCATACCTTATTCTAAATGTCGTCTTGCTGATATATTCTTCTTTAATTCTCGCATGATGATGGCCTAACCCAAGGTCAATCTTGGAGAATATCTTTGCATCTTTCAACTGATAAAAAATATCATTTATACTTGGAAAGGGATACTTGTTCTTCACAGTCACCTTATTCAGCTTCCTGAAATCAATGCATATCCTCAATGTTCCATCCTTCTTCTTTACAAATAACATTGGGGAACCCCAAGGTGACACAATTGGGTGTATATACCCCTTCAAAATTTATTCAAGCTACATTTGTAATTCCTTTAGCTTTGGTGTACTCATCCCATAAGGAGTCTTGGACACTAGGGATGGTCCAGGTGTCAAATTATTGGAGAAATCAATATCCCTCTTTGGTGGCAACCTTGGTATCTCTTTAAATACATACTCAAATTATTTTAGGACAACATAGTCTTCAATATTTGGCATTTATCCTTAGCTACCTCTTTCATATGAGCTGCATATATTTGACATCCTTTTCTGAAGCTTATTTTCAGCTGCAAGGCTAGAATTTCCTTGATAGTTATTTCCCTTGGAATACCCTGAACTATCCTCAAGTTCCCTTCATCATACAAACAAGTAAAGTCCTTGTTATAAAAATCTAGAACACCATGATGCATATCCAACCAATCCATACCATTTAGGAAATCATATGAATCCAAATGGATGATGTTCAAATCTTCCTTTGTACTCAACCCATTCATGTCCATTGGAAAATATTTAACCATCTCATTGATTCTTCTTTTATCTTGTGTGGCTAATTAAACTAGCCAAGATTTCCCAAGCTTACTTCTTTGCAAGTGAAATATTTCAATAATATTAGAATCTACAAAACTATGACTAGCTCCCGAATCAATTAAAACGATTATAGGTTGATCATTGATCTTACCTTCCTCTTCAATCATGTGAGACTAAGATTCAGCTTGCTTGTTGTCCAAGGCTGCATAGATCCTCGACATACTTATTTTTCCCATGTCCTCAACTGTATAAACCTGATCTACATTGTGAACGATCTTCAATATTTCACCTCTATGGGGAAATATCTATACATATGATCTCCCTCACAACCCCAACATTTAACATGTTATTGCCTTGGCCTTTTCCCCAATGACTCTATCATTCTAGGCTCCCTTTGAGATAGCTACCCTTGAGAACTATTTCTAAAGAATGGTGGCTTGTGCCCTTTCTTTGTCTACTCCATCTTGCCTTTATTCTTGTCTTCCCAAGTCTTTTGGAAAGTTGGCCTCCCTCATTTCTCATCATAAATACATTTGGCTCTCCTTATGGCTTCCTCCAATGTCTTGACATCATCATATTATATCTTCTCACTGAATATTGAAGGTAACCCACTCAAGAACCTTTGAATCTTGACTTGCTCATTCTTGATGAAATCAACATACCTCATCAACTCTAAAAATTTTCTCTCATAGTCATCCATGGTCATGCTTCCAATCTTGAGTTCAAAGAACTCCTTCATATTTCTTTCATAATAATTCTTGGACATGTATTTCTTCTAAAAATTATTTTTGAAATCGCTCCAAGTAATCTTCTTCTCATCAATGTGCTTTACTTGCACAAACTGGTCCCCCCACACTGATGCTTTTCCCTTCAATTGGTAAATTGCAATTTTATTTTCTGTTTGTGAAGAATATTTTTGCAATTGGAAGTACTTCTTCATTCCAAATAGCCAAGTCTATGCATCTTCATATTTCTTGTGTTCACCATCAAAGGTAGGAGGTTTGATATTCATCATTTCTCCTTGTAGTTCATCTACCCCACAACTTCTGCTATGATTTCTGACATGAGATAAACTTGGACTACGTATTCTCTTCTAATAGAGTGTCTTGGTGAGTGATGATGATGTCTACCAACATTTCTAGACTCTTCCTTCTTGGCATGAGATCTACGATCCTTTGACTTTCTTGATTCTATCTCCTTATCCACCTTTTTCTCGATCCTATACAAGATCTACAACAACTTGATGTTGAATCCATTCTGCTTCTCTTGAGCTTTCGTAATATTATCATTATCAAATTTATATCTTAACACATATCTTTGCAGACTCTTTATAGTCTCTACCAAATTTATGCTCTCCTCTTTTCCTTCTCCATGCCTGCTTGATTGTGTCCCTGCATTACCCATGCTGACATACAATTCCCTAACTTCATCTTCATGACTGCAAGTTCTCTGTGCATCTTCCATGACTCTGGTCTCTCTGATAAATTCTTCTCTATTCTATTTTTTTTCTTAGTTATGCAAAATGTGCATGCAATAGGATTTGTTAGACCAATAATAATTTAACATATCTATAAAATTAAGCACAGTAATTCTTATTTTTGATCTCTTGTGAATTTCACTACTCAATTCACATTTTTGGGTCCATACTTGGATTCTTCTATCAAAGGCATTTCCAATGACTATCTTCTTGCTTAGTTCTTAGTTCTGAGCAACAAGTTATAGCCATTTAAATATTTCTCATTTACTCATTTGCACACTTTTCATTCTAGTGCAATTTTAGTCCTCTTCTTGCACCCCTACACCAACTCCTTTGGGATTTTAATAGAAGCTCAATTGGGTTTATTAATTCTTTAATTTTTAGAAATTTTACCAAGTTTCACCTTCATCCAACATCCAGGTTGCTAGTTACAGTCTGCTGAAGTTTTGATTGATTTCCTCTTTTAGCATTGAAAGCTACATGAATCTTCTACCTCCTTATGTACACTTTTGGGTACTCAAATTCCCAATATAACTCCATAAATGTCTTATATAGTTCAATTTGTTTCCATAGAATACTCCTGTGCCCAAAAATGACTTATGAGCAGGAAGCTATTCCCTCTAGAAGTCAGTTGGTACTGCAAAAATTACATTGCAATGTTTAGCCTATAACTTCCTCATACAAGCTTTATTTTACAAACATATTAGCTCGTTGGAAAGCTCTCCTAGAGATATTTTATTTTAGCTATAGAGACAAAGTGTACCATAGTACACTCTATTATCATGGTTTTTGATTGCCTAAAAATGTTGTTTAGGCCGTAAAAAATGCCCTACAAGTTTATGATCCGAAAACACTATAAATTTATGAGAAATTTCGCTGATTTCTGTTGACTTGATGACTGATTTGGTGTTCTGAGTCCACCTAGAACCTCGATTTGATGCAATGTCATCCTCCTAGACTACTTTTCCGTGCCTCATCAACATTCTCTCTCTTCTTTCTCCTCTTCCTTATCTCTTTTTCCCCTTTACGCTGGCTTAAACATCAATAAAATATTGATATTTTATGAGCCCCACCTGCCCAACTGGAAAATTTCTCACCTGAATGGGAAAAAGGTCCCACCTTTACTGTCAAATTTCCATGTGGCACCCCTTCATTGTTCGCAGAGATGGGCGGGTCCCATTCCACATTTTTACCTTGCCGTGAGTGAACTTGCACGTCTCTTAGATCTAATGATCGAGATCGGGTGAGATCAATGACATAAAGGCTATGTCGCATCCCAAAAGTATGTGAAGTTTAACACACCCCTTGGGTTGTGACATTCCAAACCTATTGCTATGTGGCACTATCTGAGTGGTGTCGCCTGGTACAAGGCCCCGAGCCAAAACCGCTTCGTCTCCCATGCGACAATGGTTAATGGTATTAACTATACCATTGTCTCATGTGGGCCCCACATCACCTATCACTATGCCACAAATTTACCCCATGGTAGTCCATGTAACCTCTTTCATATCACCACCACCTATCCTCCACGTCATGCTGACGTCATGTATGAAAAAATACGCAAATTTTCCCAAATTTCGATTTTTTCCAGAATTGCATAAATTTCAAATTTCTGCTCGAGCCACAATGGAAATTTGAAATTAAGATCACCATGGACAATTTCGGCCCTACAACCAATCAATTACTTCCACGCACGACTGGTCAACATTTATGGGTATGAATTTCACTCAAATTTTCTCATGAATTGGGATTTTTTTCCCAATTTCTCCCTTTCCATGGTTACTTTGTAATTCCAAAATTTGACCAACTACAGGCCCAAAAAATACCCAAAAAATGGTTAAAAATTGGGAATTTTAACTCCTGGGCTCATTTCCCTCAAATTCCCCATGAAATTCCTCAACATATTGCTTAGGAAATATTGTCAAACACTTTGCAGACATCCTTTGACTCTAATTTATGCAATTCAACTTGTGCGTGTTGTCATATGACCCCATGCATGCTTAGTATTGAACCCGTGGCTCTGATACCACAATGTAACATCCCCAACCCAAAACTGGGCCATGCCACACAAATATTTTCTCTCTGATACCACAAATTAACGTTCCCAACCACCTAGATGAGTCTTGTTACCTCCATTCTTAGCTCTGATACTATTTGATTAACTTAATATACCCTACATATGCAAAAAATATGCAATACTAGCAACATGAAAATTCATGCATACATATGTACATTTTCAACAAACATAATTAACATGCACATACACATTGCTTAGAGGAATAATACACATAAAAAAAACACTCATCTTTTTTTGTAAATCACCAACTGCATGCATACCTCAGACGTTCCGTCCAGCCATAGAATTTGTTGTTCATATACTCTCAACAATAGGTCACTCCCTAGATGGGTGATGCAGGAGCATCGTAAGTATCCAACCAAGCAACCATAAAGGCAGAAGACAACTGGAAAAGTGCAACACACATGTTGCACATTTTGAAATGTTTTTGAAAAATTAATGAGCAGATATTAATGTAGTAGTTAAAGGAAGCATACTTGCATGTTGTAAACAGATCTTGAGTGATTTGCTCTCATCTGTCAGAAGTAATATACATTAAGTTTGTTTAATGAAAGTAGGTAGATTTTAATTAAGAGATTAGATAGTTTTAGAAGCGTAGGAGGGAAAACGGATATAGACACCCTCACCCTTGTATTATTGTATCAGTAGAGGAAGAACATTGTTAAGAGCATTCATATTTTCATAAGCTGTTGAGATGTAGCAGAGAGATGTAGAGAAGAACCCATGTATAGGAGCACTTGAGTTAATATATAAATCTTTGACTCAATTTTCATAGTGTTGTGATGCTTACTATTTACATCTGTTGAATGGTATGTTTACAGTTGTTTGTTTTCTCTGTTATGCATTTGTTTCAATGCTATGTTGTGTGTATGATTTCATGGTGAATGTATGAAGTCTGAGAGGGGAGAAGAATGAGTTTCAATTGTTTCTCTTCCTAATAATTCCTGCAAGGAGTGCAGTGGAACGTCCGCAAGGTGTGCGTTGACAAGAGTTTGAGTTTTATCTCAGAAAGCTCAAGAGAGATACCGTTGTTCTCATTTCCCGCAGAAGTGCAGTGAGGCACAGATCCGTGCAAGGTTTGCATAGGCTACTTGAAGCCTTGGAAGTTATCAGCTAAGGTGAAAGTTGAAATATTTCTATTGCGAGGAGTGCACAGGGTCGAAGACTCAAATAACCAGGGGTTATTTGAAATATTTCCGCAAGGAGTGAAAAGATATATCCTGGAGACTTAAGTTCACAAGTGAAAGCTCAGGAGGGTTAGTACCTTTGAAGAGTTCAAAGGAAGACGTGGAGAAAAATCATCGCGTAGAAGTTAAGTTCAGTGGAAGGACGCCAAGTCAGTTTGGCCAGAGATTCTTGAGGAGTGAATCAAATGATCAAAATTCTCCGTGGAGAACTCATGAAGTCGTGAGGACTGTAGGATCCAGAGGAGATGCAAGGTGGTTAGGAGTTGGACAAATCCGCCACCTTGATGTCAAGAATCAACGTGGACCATTGATCATGGTCTGTCTGAGCCATCAAATCATTTCGAGAATTCAGGACCCGTAAGTTGGGAGTGCAAGTCAAAACCCTTGGTTACTCAAACTCCCGGTTCACGAAAAGTATAATCAAGTGTGAAATTTCGGTATTTCAAGGTTCGACATACTGGGGATCTTGATGACAAGGAGCTAGGGCACTTAGCATCGAAAATCCTGAAGTCGTGAAATGCGACGTGCCTTGAGGTGAATTTCGGGATTTTGACATTTCGGCACTTTGGGTGTCGGGAAGTAGAGGAGGCAACGATCTTTGGAATCAAGAATTTCAAACTCTCGGTTCACGAAAAGCCGAAAGATCCAGATTCATTGGATAGTGGAGGATCTCAACTGTAGATCACGTTGGAGGTGAGGTTTTGGGAATTCAAAGATCAGAGTTTCGGGAGGTGAGGAACCTTTCTGCTGTGGATCTCGCAAGTCATGAAATCCTGAAGAGGGAAAGGAAAAATTCTTGAAAACATTGAAGGACAATAGCCGTGGGCCCAATAGGGTTTCAGGGTTCCGGGAGTCAAGAGACAGAGTTTCATGTCAACGCAACTCCCAAAATTGTGAAGAGAGAAAATCCGAAAGCAGGGTCCCAAGTACTAGTTGGAGGATACGTGTGACGGAAGCCAAAAGTGGTGGTCGAGTTTCGGTGAAAGTCCCAAAATACCATCGATCTCGCCAAAAAGAGGAAATTTTCAGAGACCGGGAAATCATAAGGGAAGAGGAGAGAGTGTTGGTCGATCACTCAAGTCCCGAAAAGCCGAAATAAGTGGCAACAAGAGGAGTGTGTTCGACACATTGAAGGAGTCAACCCTCGTTAATGTTTCGGGCTTCGGAGGTTGAAGAGACAAGGGGCTCAACAACAGGATTCGCGAAATCGCGAAATCCAGAATCCCAAAAGGGAAAAATCCCTGATCACATTTGTTGGTCGGTTGTGGAGTTACCGCCGGTGTTTGATCACGTAGTCATAACTCAAAAGGACTTGTAGAATACAGCTATTTGTGTGTGTGAAGTATTCCCTATGGGGAAACCAAAGAGTCAATCTGACTCAGGGGAAGATTTGGAATGATCCTAAGATCATAAGGTCGCAGAGAACCTGCTGAGGCAGGGGGTACTGTGCCAATTGTGGTATCAGAGCTCAAAACAAGTTTTTTTATTTCTGTAGCAAAGAGAAAAGAGGAACATTTTACAGCCATGCTCCCGAGAAGAAGAGATAGGCCAATGCCTGATCTAGCAGTGGAAAGAGAAATGTGTGAGTTACGTGCCAGACTTGATGCTATGGAGACAACACAAAGGCGCACAGTCGACGTTGGGGATATCAGTGAAGATAAAAGTGAAAATGAATACGGAAATGAAGAAGGAGAAGTTGCAGTCGAAGATGTTGCAGATGAATGCCTATTCAGGGCTGTTGCAAGGATAGGTACCAGAGCGAAAATGGACATTCCAGTGTATGAGGGAAACTTGGATGTGGAAGAGCTTTTAGACTGGATTAGAGATCTGTATAAGTACTTCGACTATGAGGATGTCGAGGAAGTCAAGAAGGTCAAACATGCCGTTACTAGACTTAAAGGGAATGCAACACTATGGTGGGATGAACTGCATGCTGATAGACGCTGCAAGGGAAAGTAGAAAATCAAAAGCTGAGATAGAATGGTTGCAAAGATGAAAGCCAAATTTATACCCAGGGATTATTAAATCACTATGTTTCGAAGGATGCAGAATTTGAGACAGAAGCTGAAGTCAGTGAAAGAATACACTGAAGAATTATATAGGATAAACATCAGAGAAGGTCATCGAGAAAGCGATGATGAAAAAGTTTCCAGGTACATGAATGGTTTGCGATATGACATTCAAGATGAGATGAGCATGATGACTATTCGAAATGTGGAAGATGCTTATCAAATGGCTTTGAAAAATGAAGAGAAGTTGAGTCAGAAGCAAGGTCAAAGAGGCCGAGGCAGAAGTCAAGCCAGAAGAAAAAAAATTGCCCAAGACAGAACTCAGAGACCTAAAGAAGAGGGAAAGAAACCTAAAACTTAACATGAGAGAGGATGAAGCTCACAGAGAGGGAAGTACGCTGATAGAAATACTTTTCCTCGAGCTAGAGGAAGAGGAAGAGGCAGAGGCGGTGAAGTAAAATGCTTCGTCTGTGGAAAGATCAGACATAAATCCTATGAGTGTCCAGATAAGAAGAAAGATGGTGGTGAAACTCACATTTCCAAAGCTCAAGGATGGAATGTTGCAGTAGAATATGCTGAGGGCAGAAGATCCTTATTGATGAGGAAAGTTCTCTTGAAGTCAAAGAAGGAGGTAGAGAACCCAACCCAAAGAAACAGTCTGTTTAGGACTGCTTGCAAAACTAAAGACAGGGTATGCAAGGTCATAGTGGATAGCGGTAGCACAGACAATCTCGTATATACATAGATGGTAGAAAAGCTGGAGCTGGAAACTGTTGCACATCCAAGCCCATACAGAGTTTCGTGGCTACAAAAAGGGCACCAGGTAAATGTCACTAAACAATGTTTAGTTGAATTTAAAATAGGAGGATATAAGGATGAAATATTATGTGATGTCATTCCC
>JZKD02S1908012.1:28837-55057 GCA_000966675.3 Picea glauca
TATAGATTTCAGGTGAAGGAGATAAAGGAGATGAAAGAACTCAAGTTGTACTCTGTGTCTGAAAGACAGTCAACACAATTCCACCAATGAGACGAGTGGAACAACCTTTAGCCAATCGAGCTGTAGAAAGGGAGATGTGATAACTTTTTGCAAGATTGGAGGTGATGGAGGAAGCATAGAGAATAGAACCTGATACTGGAGACTTCAATGATACAGAGAGAGAAGAAGTAGAATTTGAATAAGGTAAAGGAGAGAATGTTTCCGAAGAACACTTTTCGAGATCAGTTGTTATATTGGGAGCTAGATCCAAGATAGAGGTCCCATTGTACGAAGGAAATTTGGATGTTGAAGAGCTACTGGATTGGGTACGATCCATGGATAAATATTTCTACTATGAAGACGTTGATGAGGAGAAAAGGATGATACATGATGTCACTAGAATCAAAGGACATGAAACAGTATGGTGGGATGAACTGGAAGATGAGAGGAGAAGAAAGGGAAAACAAAAGATAAAGAATTGGGATAAAATGGTAGCCAAGATGAAGGAAAAATTCATGCCCAAAGATTACCAGATCAATCTGTTCAAGAAATTGCAGAACCTGAGACAGAAGGGTGTGATAGCTAAAGAATACATAGAGGAGTTCTACAAGCTGAGCATCAGAACTGGACAAAGAGAGAAGGATGAATAAAATGTTGCTAGTTATGTAAATGGCCTGAGATATGAAAGCCAGGATGAGATCAGCATGATTCTAGTAGGGATAGTGGAGGATGTTTATCAGTTTGCACTGAAGGCAAAGGAGAAGTTGGACAGAAAACAAAATGAATGAAGTAGAGGTAGAATCCCATTCCTGAACAAAGGCAAGGGAGTTTCCCATGACAAGGCACAACAATACAAATATGGGACCAAGAAACCACATAGTCACTTGAAAAGAGGAGGAAGTTCCCGAGGACGACAATATGGTGGAAGAAGTTCTTCCAGAGGAAGAGGAAGGGGAATATGAGGAGAAGTGAGATGTTACACATGTGGAAAGGTAGGACATAAGTCTTGGTAATGTCTCGAGAGAAAGAAAGGAGAAGGTGAAGCTCACATTTCAGAATCATAGAGAAGGAATGTCGAAGCAGAAGGAGCAGAGGATGGAACATACCTAATGTTGAGAAAAGTTCTCTTAAAACCAGAGGTAGAAGTTGAGAAGCCAATGCAGAGAAATAACCTATTTAGGACAGCCTGGAAGACTAAAGATAGAGTATGCAAGGTGATAATTGACAGTGGGAGCACTGACAACTTATTATCCACAGAGATGGTGGAGAAATTGGAGCTAGATATAACTGCACATCCGAAGCCATACAAAGTCTCATGGTTGCAGAAAGGACAGCAAGTAACTGCTACTAAACAATGCTTGGTTGAATTTAATATAGGAGGATATAGAGATGAAATCCTATGTGATGTAATTCCCATGGATGTATGTCATATTCTGTTGGGAAGACCATGGCAGTTTGACAGGAATGTCATTCATGATGGGAGGAAGAATACATACACCTTGGAGAATAATGGTAGGACACACATGTTTCTTTCAAAAGAGGAGAATAAATTGAAAGAAGAAGACATCACAAACATACTTCTCATGAGTGGGAAGGAACTCCTGAAATAAGTCAAGAAAGGATAGGAGATGCAGTTTGTTGTGGTGAGGAAACCTAGATTTATCCTTACAATTACTTCGATGGATGATTTACCTGAATAAATTTGGGAATTGTTGGATAATTTTTCTAACATAGTGGTGGATAATCTCCCTAACGCATTTCCACCCATCTGAAGTATCAACCATCATATCAATTTAATACTAGGAGCAAGTATTCCAAACAAAGAAGCATACATATTGACACCTCGAGAGAATGAGGAGGTAAAGAAACAAGTCTAAGAATTGTTAGACAAAGGTTTAGTCAGAGAGAGCTTGAGTTGATGCGTAGAGGCAACTGTGTTGATTCCAAAGAAGGATGGAGGATGGAGAATGTGTATAGACTCAAGAGCCATTAACGGGATCACCATTAGGTATAGATTTCCTTTTCCAAGAATGGATGATTTAATGGACCATTTAAGTGGAGAAAATTTATTTTCTAAGATAGATTTGAAAAGTGGGTATCACTAGATAAGAATGAGAGAAGGTGATGAATGGAAGACAAACTTTAAGACAAACGAAGATTTGTATGAGCTTGTTATGCCATTTGTCTTAACAAATTCCCCAAGCACTTTTATGAGGTTGATGAATGAAATACTGAAATATTTCATTGGAAAATGTGTGGTTGTATATCTGGATGATATATTGATATTCAGAAAGACTAAAGAGGAGCATTTGAGACACCTGACACTAGTGATGAGGAGACCACAATAGGATAAATTGTTGATAAATCTGAAGAAGTCCTCTTTTATGAAGACAAAACTCATTTACTTGGTTTTTTTTATCTCTTCAAATGAACTGAAGATGGATCTAGAAAAGGTGAAATCAATTAGAGAATGGTTGTCAACAATAAGCATGTCTGAGGTAAGAATCTTCCATGGATTAGCAAGTTTCTATAGGAAGTTCATCATATATTTCAGTGGAATTTGTGCACCAATGATGGATACAGTAAAGAAGAAGCACAAGTCTTTTAAATGGATAGAGGAGGATGAGAGGAGCTTCAATATACTAAAGGAGAAGATAACAAAATGACCAATTCTGGTCTTGCCAAATTTTGAAAAGACATTTCAGGTGAGATGCGATGCAAGTGGAGTTGCAATTGGAGTAGTTTTGAGCCAGGATGATAGACAGGTTGCCTATTTCAGTGAGAAGATGAATGAGACTAAGAGAAAATACTCCACTTATGATAAGGAATTTTATGCCATAATTCAAGCCTTGAATAAGTGGAGACATTACCTTGTCCCACATGAATTTGTCTTTTATAGCGATAACCAAGCTTTCCAATTCATAACCAGACAAGAAAAATTGAATCAGAAGCATGCAAAGTGGATTGAGTTTATGCATAATTTTACTTTTGTCATAAAACATATTGTTGGGAATGATAACAAAGTTGTTGATGCATTGAGCAGGAGATNCCTTTAAGACAAACGAAGATTTGTATGAGCTTGTTATGCCATTTGTCTTAACAAATTCCCCAAGCACTTTTATGAGGTTGATGAATGAAATACTGAAAGATTTCATTGGAAAATGTGTGGTTGTATATCTGGACGATATATTGATATTCAGAAAGACTAAAGAGGAGCATTTGAGACACCTGACACTAGTGATGAGGAGACCACAATAGGATAAGTTGTTGATAAATCTGAAGAAGTCCTCTTTTATGAAGACAAAACTCATTTACTTGGTTTTTTTTATCTCTTCAAATGAACTGAAGATGGATCTAGAAAAGGTGAAATCAATCAGAGAATGGTTGTCAACAATAAGCATGTCTGAGGTAAGAAGCTTCCATGGATTAGCAAGTTTCTATAGGAAGTTCATCATATATTTTAGTGGAATTTGTGCACCAATGATGGATACAGTAAAGAAGAAGCACAAGTCTTTTAAATGGATAGAGGAGGATGAGAGGAGCTTCAATATAATAAAGGAGAAGATAACAAAATGACCAATTCTGGTCTTGCCAAATTTTGAAAAGACATTTCAGGTGAGATGCGATGCAAGTGGAGTTGCAATTGGAGTAGTTTTGAGCCAGGATGATAGACAGGTTGCCTATTTCAGTGAGAAGATGAATGAGACTAAGAGAAAATACTCCACTTATGATAAGGAATTTTATGCCATAATTCAAGCCTTGAATAAGTGGAGACATTACCTTGTCCCACATGAATTTGTCTTTTATAGCGATAACCAAGCTTTCCAATTCATAACCAGACAAGAAAAATTGAATCAGAAGCATGCAAAGTGGATTGAGTTTATGCATAATTTTACTTTTGTCATAAAACATATTGTTGGGAATGATAACAAAGTTGTTGATGCATTGAGCAGGAGATGTTTGATTCTGCAGGAATTTTAGGTGAAGACCTTAGGGTTTGAACACCTTAAGGAAATTTACAGTGATGATCTAGATTTCAAGGAAGCATACAAAGCATGCATGAATCCTTTGCTAAGAGATAGGAGCCAGTGGGCAGAGTATATGATTCAGGAGGGATTGTTTTTCAAGGGAAATCAATTATGCATACCAAAATGTTCAATGAGGGACAACCTTTTGAAGGAGAAGCATAATGGAGGATTGGCTAGACATTTCAGCCATGATAAAACATTTTCACAGTTGATCAATTCATACTATTGGCTAGTTATGAGGAAAAAAGTGGTGAAATTTGTGAACAGATGTAGAATCTGCCAACATGCAAAAGGAAAAAGAGAGAACATTGGATTGTATCAACCATTGCCAAGACCAGAGAGGCCCTGGGATGCCATAAGCATGGATTTTGTTTTAGGACTGCCAAGGACGAAAAGAGGATGTGATTCCATATTTGTGGTGGTGGTTAGATTTTCAAATATGGCACACTTTATCCCATGCCAGAAGACCAATGATGCAACACATCTTGAGGAATTTGTGAGACTTCACAGCCTACCCAGAAGCATCGTCTCAAACAGAGACACAAAATTTGTCGGTCATTTTTGGAGAACATTGTGGAAGAAGTTGGGGATGAATCTATCCTTCAGCTCAACTTATCACCCCCATACATATGGATAGAATGAGGTGGTAAAAATAAGTTTGGGAAATTTGTTGAGGATTTTGATCACTGGGCATCATAACCAGTGGGATCAGATTCTACCACAAGTAGAATTTTCATACAACGACTCACCAAACAACAACACCGGGAAGAGCCCATTCTAGATATTGTATGGAATGAAACCCAGGGGGGTATTCAAGTTGAGAGACTTGGGGCAGACTGAGATCAAAAGTGTTGGAGTAGAATATTTTTCTACAGAAATGTAGAAGATCCATTGCCAGATCATAGGACAATTACATAACTCTAGATAAGAGTACAAGCACATAGTTTATCAACATCAAAGAGAACTTCAATGAGGTGGGAGATCAGGTTCTAGCACATCTAAGGAAATAAAGGTTCCCTAGAGGAACATATAGCAAGTTAAAAATGAAGAAGATAGGTCCATGTAAGATCTTGAGGAAGTTTGATGCAAATGCCTATGAGATTGAGTTGCCAAATGATGTGGGCATATCACCCATATTTAATGTTTCAGACTTGTATCCTTATTGGAAATATGGTGTAGAGGGATCATAAGATCAAGATAAGATTCAGTGGGAGAAACAAATGCCTGTAGTAGAAAAACCACAAATGGAGAAGATAATTGATTAGAGAATTGGCAAGAAGACCAGGAGGAAGACCTATCTTGAATATTTGGTTAAGTGGAAGGGACACCCAAGAGAGGATGTCAGTTGGGAAAATGAAGATGATATCTAGAAGCATGGAAATTTAGTGTAGGAGCTCATGGATAGGAGTCCATGATTTTTTGTCATAGGGAAGTATGATGCAGGAGCATCATCAACAAGAATGCATGGTAGGACATCTCAGTGCCTGGGAGTCATTTCAGAATCTTAAACCTTGGGAGTTACTGTGAATCTTTTGGAGCTGATTGGAAAAATGAAAGAAGATCAAACTCTTGGGAGAAGATGATCACCAACGATCTGGGAGTTTCACTCCGAGTCTTGAATGTAACTGAACTTAGGTAGCAGTTAGAGTTTTTTTTTTTGTTTTCCAAGTAGACAAGTAGTCGGGGGGGAACCCTAAGGACCCTCTAATATAAATAGAGGTATTGTATGCCCAAATGAGGCTACTACGAGTTAGTAGGATTTTTTGAGTTTTATTTAATGTTTGAAAATAGTTGTAGCCATTTTTTTTCTGAGTGAATATAATAGAGGAAAATTGATCCAAATGCGTGTTATTGTTATTGCTTGCAATTCCCTGTTATTATTTTTTTCATGAATGAATGAATATCGTTACGAGTATATGAAATTGTGAATGTTAGTGCAAGTTTCATTTTTTCTCTTCTGTTGAGTGAGTGCAAGGTGTGCACATAGAATGTAAGGAGTGCATTGATGGAGTCTATTTCGATTCCGAAGCTTAGAAGAGATAGAACAAAACTTTCCCTTTGCAAAGAGTGCAAAGTGATTGTTGCAAGGAGGGCACAGTCAGTCGCAAGAATGCAAAACTTGCATAAGGATCTGTGATGCAGACACGTGCCCTAGGCACGTTCGCTCACAGGACCTTCTCCTTCCTTGGGCCAACGAACTGAAAAACTCTTCTAATTCCCTATCGGGAATTTTCCACACCCACAGAATCTCCATGAGATCTCCCTGTTCCAATCGAGAAATCGAACTTCGCAGTTTCATGAGTCCTAAGGTCGAGTGTTTTTGGATTCTCAAAACCCCAAAACCTAATGCAATTCAACACTGACCTTCACATCCCTATCAAAGTTTATCCTGTCGGGATTTCGGTGCTCGCAATGCTCCAAAAACTTCACTTTTCCAAACCTCGAGCCCCCGATACACTTCCCTGCTGCCTTAGCCCCTCCCCAGGCTAAGCCTTTAGTCCATGCGACCGCTCCTTATATGACCACAGTCATATTCCCATCGGGGTTTTGCGGTTCACGATTCCACAATGCATAAACAACTTGTCACCGGAATCCCTGATATGTCGATGACTCAAACACCTATAGACGACCCCCTTGTCGGGACCTTGGACTTCTCGAGATTGCAAATCCTATTACTAAGGGTTTTAGGACTTACCTTTTTTCGAACCTTGATATGGTACGCCACCTGTCCTCCATGCCGACTCCTGTGGCCCCCACTCTTTTAGCCAGTCGGGAAATCACGTTTCGGAGTTTCGTGATTCCTGCTGCTATGATTTCCAAGAATCACAAAACATCGATTCCCGATGCCCGTGAGGGTTGACTATTCCACGTCACTATTCCCTCGTCACCTTTTTGGATATCGTGAAATCATGATTCCTGTTGTAACAATCTCTATGTCCCCGGGATTTCCGAAATGCCAAACCCCGACTCCTCTCGAATCTTCTGACGCGTGTCCAACTAGAGATCCACGACTAAGACTTCTTCTCAGGGTTTCAATGCTTGAAAGGTCTCGAATTTCTTGACTTCTGAAACACTGATACTCCAATATCCTGATGCCTCTCCAGGACTTTCCTCTGCCTGCTAGGACATAACCCTAGTGCAAATCTTGCATGATCGAACGACTGTCGGGTAACCCAACAATGATACTACAGCCCATGACCCTCCTCATATTTACCCTTTGGTGTGACCGTAACCTCCTTTCTCCTTTGATCAATCCAATGGCTGTCGAGATTTCACCTATCCTTTCCTCAAGATCCTGATCATATATCCCCCCTCTTTGAGGAATCTACAAAAGGAGTATGTGTTCCTCCACGAAACCTGTTCTGCTGTGTGCAAACTTGCGACGCCTGTTCTAACACTTCCACGCAAAACTCCCTGTGCTTCTCTTCAAGGTTCACTCAAAGGTACTATACCTCCTGATCTTTGTCAATTCTGAATATTTCAGAATTTAAGACCCCCTGCTTGCACTCCTTGCGGCAAACTTTCAAACACCTTAACTGTTTGAGATCTTCGACCCTGCACACACCTGCAGCAACAATCTTCTAGCACTTTGCTCAGATTGACAACTGAGACTCTCCCTTAGCCTACGCCCTCTTGGCATGGCTCCAGTAACCCAATTTCACTTATGGGTGAACGAGAACAAGAGTTAAACTACCTGAGCATCCATCAATGCACTCCTTGTGGACATTTTCGACTGCACCCTTTGCAGGAATCCTCGCTCAGATAGAGAAACCATTGAAACTCATCTCTTCTTCCCCTCATATTTCAACTCAAACATGAAATCACATACACAACAATAAAGAAAATGCATAGCAGGAAAACAAACACTCATGAGCACATCATTTAATATCAACACACAGAGAAAAGATACCAAACCATGGATTAGAATCAACTTCTTCTATTAATTCAATATCTATACATCGATGTTCTTCTACAGCTCTATACTATTCTCCTATGCTCTTCCTGCTTCAATAATCATGCATATGTTACAATGTATAATGAGGGTGTCTATATCCGGTTTCCATCCTTTATTCTAAAACTGTCTAATCTATGAATTCAATTCTACCTACTTACATTTACTACTATAAATGCCTCCATCTAATTCAGATGAGAGAGAATCGCTCAAGGTCCAATACAACATACAAAGGTGCTCCTTCATAAATAGCTTAATTAAATATTTGGCGCATCAACTTCAAAAAGATTTTCAAGCAATTTGTCATGTGCTCAAAAATACATTGCGCTTGCTCCACGCTCGCTTGATATTTGCGATGCTCCTGCATCATACTCCCTCACTTGAAAAATTTCATGGGCTCCTGTCCATGATCTCCTGCACAGTGTATCCATGCTTCTGTATCTCTACTTCATTCTTGCAGCTGGCATCTTCCACTGGATGGCCCTTCCATTTGACCAGATACTCATAGTGTTCTTTCCTCCTGGTCTTCTTACCCACTCGTTTATCCAGTATGCATTCCATCTGTGGCTTCTTTGCACCTGGCATCTGCTTCTGCCACTGACCCTCTAGTTGTTCCTCACTTGTTCTAGTCTCTTCAAGTTTATACGGGTATAAATCTAAGACGTTGAATATCAGAGATATTCTGATCCCATCCTGTAACTCGATCTCATAAGTATTTTCCCCCAATTTCTTTAAGACCTTACATGGTCCGATTTTCTTCATTTTCAATTTATTATATGTTCCCCTCGGGAACCTCTCTTTCCTCAAATGTGCCAGAACTAATTCACCAACCTTGAACTAAAGTTTTCTCTTCCACTGGTTGGCTCTGCGCTTATATTCATGACTTGAATCCAGCAGTCGCTTCTTCACCTAGCCGTGAAGTTCTTTCATCGCTTCTGCGAACTCTTCGGCACTTGCGCTCCTATTCTCAATCTGTTCTGAATCCCTTAGTTTAGAAACTCCTCTCGGCTACATGCCATACACAATCTGAAATGGAATTTGGCCTATGCTCCTATTCATGGAATCATTATATGCAAACTCTGCCTGCAGCAATATACTATCCCATTGGTTGCGGTGTTATGTCACTAAGATTCTCAGAAAGTCTCCCAGACTTCTGTTCACCACTTATGTTTTCCCATCTTTCTGAGGATGATAAGATGAACTAAACATCAAGTTAGTCCTCAACTTATTCCATAATGTCCTCCAAAAGTGCCCTATGAATTTTGTATCTCTGTCTGAAACAATACTCCTTGGTAAACCGTGAAGTTGAACGACCTCTTTGAAAAACAAATTTGCGATGTGAGTCGCATCACTGGTTTTCTGGCATGGGCTAAAATGTACCATCTTGGAAAACCTATCCACTACCACAAAGACTGAATCAAATCCTCTTTTATTCCTTGACAATCCCAATACGAAATCCATGCTGATTTCATCCCACGGCCTCTCGGGTATGGGTAATAGTTGATAGAATCCTGCATTCTACTTTCTTCACTTTGAATGCTGGCAAATTCTGCATCTATTTACAAACCGCTTGACCTCTGACCGCATCCCTGGCCAAAAGTATGACTCGCTCATCTTCGTGAATGTCTTATCATGATCGAAGTGTCAGGCCAATCCTTCACTGTGTTTCTCCTTCAGTAGGTTCTCCCTCATGGAGCAATTTGGAATACACAACTGATTGCCCTTGAACAACAATCCTTCCTAGATCACGTACTCTATCCACTTGCTTCTGTCTCTGAGAACTGGATTCTCAGCTGCTTCATATGCTTCTTTAAAATCCTGATCATCTGCATACATGTCCCTGAGATCATCAAAGCCTAACATCCTGACTTTGAACTCCTGCATCAGCAAACATTTCCTACTCAAAGCATCAGCCACTTTTTTAGCAGTACCTGAAATATGCTTAATTACAAAAGTGAATTTCTACATGTATTCAACCCATTTAACATGCCTCTGATTCAACTTCTCCTATTGAGTCACAAATTGTAATGCATGGTTATCACTATATGAAAAAAATTATTTTGGAATCAAATAGTGCCTCCATTTTTTCAATGCCTGTATGATGGCATAGAATTCCTTATCATATGTGGAGTACTTTTCTTTTTCCTCATTCAACTTCTCACTGAAATATGCAATCGGTTTGTCCTCCTGACTCAAGACCGCTCCTATGGAAAACCTGCTTGCGTCACATTTTACTTGAAACGTCTTTTGGAAATCTGGTAATACCAGAACCGGTTGTTCCGTGATCTTTTGTTTCAACGATTTGAAAATTTTCTCTGCCTCTTCAGTCTAGTGAAAAGATTTATGTCTTTTATTGACTGTATCCATCATTGCTGCGCTAATCCCACTGAAATTTCTGATGAACTTCTGGTAGAAACTAGCCAAACCATGAAAACTCCTCACCTCAAAAATATTTCTTGATGATGGCCAATTTTTAATTACCTCCACCTTATCTGGATCCATCCTTTATTCATTCACCGAAATAATGAATCCCCAGTAGATGAGTTCTTTTTTCATAAATGAATATTTCCTCATGTTAATCAACAACTTCTCCTGCTGTAGCTTCTTCATCACTGTAGCTAAATGCTTAAGATGTTCTGCCTTTGTTTTTCTGAAAATTATAATGTCATCCAGATACACAATGACAAAATTCTCGATGAATTCCCTCAGGACTTCATTCATTAGCCTCATAAAGGTACTCGATGCATTTGTCAATCCAAACGACATGACAAGCCATTCATACAAACCTTCGTTTGTCTTGAATGTTGTCTTCCACTCATCACCTTCTCTCATGCGAATTTGGTGATATCCACTCTTCAAATCAATCTTAGAAAAAAGATTTGCTCCACTCAAGAAATCCATTAAATCATCCATTCTTGGCAATGGAAACATGTACCTGATGGTTATCTTTTTTATGGCTCTTGAGTTGGTACACATTATCCAACCTCCATCCTTTCTTGGACTGAGTACTGTTGGAACGACATACAGGCTCAAACTTTCCCTAACCACTCCTTTGTCTAGCAGTTCCTAGACCTGCTTCTTGACCTCTTCATTTTCTTGCGGTGTCAACCTGTACGCAGCTTTATTTGGAAAACTATCTCCTGGTATGAGGTCTATATGACGACTCACACTCCTCATCGGTGGCAACGAACAAGGTAATTCATCCACCACGATATCAGTGAACTCTTCCAGTAGTTCCTAAATCTCCTCTGGTAGATCATCCACTCTTGTGCTAGTCGGAACGATCCTTGGTTTCCTGACCACAAAGAATTGTGGATCTTCTTTCTTCTTCACCTCCGTAAGAAGCTCATTCCCACTCATGAGAAGTACTGTGTTGCTTACTTCTAGCTTCACCTCCTTATCTTTTATCGGAAGAAACATGTGTGTCCTCCCATTCTTCTCTAGAGTATACGTATCCATCTTCCCATCATGAATTACGTTCCTGTCATATTTCCATTGTCTGCCCAACAATAAATGACAGACACCCATAGGAATAACATCACAGAGTATTTTATCATTATACCCTCCTATTTTGAATTCAACTAAACAATGTTTAGTGACATTTACCTGATGTCCCTTCTGTAACCATGAAACTTTGTATGGACTTCAGTGATCAATTTTCTCCATCTCCATCTTCTCTACCATCTCGGTTGAAACGATATTATCTGTTCTTACGCTGTCCACGATAACCTTGCATACCCTGTCCTTGGTTTTGCAAGCAGTTCTGAAAAGTCTGTTTCTTTGAGATGAGTCCTCCACCTCCTTCTCGGGTGTTAAGAGAACCTTCCGCATCATCAATGACCTTCCACCTTCTGCATCTTCCGGTTCAACATCTCTCCTCTATGCCTTGGTGATGTGAGCTTCCCCTCCATCCTTCTTTTTATCTAGATAGTTGAATGACTTGTGCCCATTTTTTCCACACATGAAGCATGTGACTACTCCACCTATTCCTCTTCCTCTACGTCTGGTACGAGGAAACATGTTATTATCAACGTATCCTCCTCTCTGCCCCGTATGCTGCCCTCTCTGTTCAATATGTTGGTCTCGCTGTGAACTTCCACCTCTCTTAGTTCTCGTCTGAGGCTTTTTTCAATCATCCTTGGGCCTCTGGTATTTATCTTGGGAAACCGATTTGCCTTTGGGCTGACTCTTGCCTCACCCTAGGTGACCTTGCTTACGGCTCAACTTCTCTTCAGCTTTCAAAGCCATTTGATAAGCATCCTCCACCGTTCGGATGGTCACCATACTCATCTCGTCCTAGATATAATATCTCAGGCCATTCATATACCTGGCAACTTTCTCATCATCGCTCTCCTAGTGACCTTCCCTGATGTTCAGTTGATAGAATTCCTCCATGTATTCTTTCACTGTCATCATCTTCTATCTCAGGTTCTTCATCCTCCTGAACAGAGTGATTTGATAATCTCTGGGGATGAACTTTGCCTTCATCTTTGCAATCATTCGATCCCAACTTTTAATTTTCTACTTGCCCTTGCAGCGTCTATCTGCTTGTAGATCATCCCACCATAATGTTGTATGTCCCTTCAATATCGTGATAGCATGCCTGAATTTCTTATCCTCTTCGACATCTTCATAATCGAAGTATGTATCTATAGCTCTAATCCAATCTAGAAGTTCTTCTACATCCAGATTCCCCTCATAAACTGGAATGTCCATCTTTGTTTTTGCACCCATCCATGCAATAGCTTTGATTAGACGTTCATTGGCGGCATCCTTGGCTGAAACTTCTTTCTCATGTTCAGCTTCAACTTCTCCCTCTGAATCGCTAAGATCCCCCACACTAGCTGTGCGTTTTTGCACTGTCTCCATATCTTTGAGTCTAGCTCGAAGATCATGCATTTGTCTCTCTATGGCTAGATCTGCCATATGCCTGCCCCTTCGTCGCGGCATCTACCTATCCTCTAGATTGGCTAACTGGCTATTTCTTCTTGGTGGCATAGTGAATTTCCTTCTCCCTCCTACAGAAAGCAAAGAGTCTTTCTGGGCTCTGATACCACTTGACATGTATCAGAGTACTCTCTTATCCACTTCTTCTCTTGCCTAAAATATACAAGAAAGATTCAAGCTCTGATACCACTTGACNAATTGAATCAGAAGCATGCAAAGTGGATTGAGTTTATGCATAATTTTACTTTTGTCATAAAACATATTGTTGGGAATGATAACAAAGTTGTTGATGCATTGAGCAGGAGATGTTTGATTCTGCAGGAATTTTAGGTGAAGACCTTAGGGTTTGAACACCTTAAGGAAATTTACAGTGATGATCTAGATTTCAAGGAAGCATACAAAGCATGCATGAATCCTTTGCTAAGAGATAGGAGCCAGTGGGCAGAGTATATGATTCAGGAGGGATTGTTTTTCAAGGGAAATCAATTATGCATACCAAAATGTTCAATGAGGGACAACCTTTTGAAGGAGAAGCATAATGGAGGATTGGCTAGACATTTCAGCCATGATAAAACATTTTCACAGTTGATCAATTCATACTATTGGCTAGTTATGAGGAAAAAAGTGGTGAAATTTGTGAACAGATGTAGAATCTGCCAACATGCAAAAGGAAAAAGAGAGAACATTGGATTGTATCAACCATTGCCAAGACCAGAGAGGCCCTGGGATGCCATAAGCATGGATTTTGTTTTAGGACTGCCAAGGACGAAAAGAGGATGTGATTCCATATTTGTGGTGGTGGTTAGATTTTCAAATATGGCACACTTTATCCCATGCCAGAAGACCAATGATGCAACACATCTTGAGGAATTTGTGAGACTTCACAGCCTACCCAGAAGCATCGTCTCAAACAGAGACACAAAATTTGTCGGTCATTTTTGGAGAACATTGTGGAAGAAGTTGGGGATGAATCTATCCTTCAGCTCAACTTATCACCCCCATACATATGGATAGAATGAGGTGGTAAAAATAAGTTTGGGAAATTTGTTGAGGATTTTGATCACTGGGCATCATAACCAGTGGGATCAGATTCTACCACAAGTAGAATTTTCATACAACGACTCACCAAACAACAACACCGGGAAGAGCCCATTCTAGATATTGTATGGAATGAAACCCAGGGGGGTATTCAAGTTGAGAGACTTGGGGCAGACTGAGATCAAAAGTGTTGGAGTAGAATATTTTTCTACAGAAATGTAGAAGATCCATTGCCAGATCATAGGACAATTACATAACTCTAGATAAGAGTACAAGCACATAGTTTATCAACATCAAAGAGAACTTCAATGAGGTGGGAGATCAGGTTCTAGCACATCTAAGGAAATAAAGGTTCCCTAGAGGAACATATAGCAAGTTAAAAATGAAGAAGATAGGTCCATGTAAGATCTTGAGGAAGTTTGATGCAAATGCCTATGAGATTGAGTTGCCAAATGATGTGGGCATATCACCCATATTTAATGTTTCAGACTTGTATCCTTATTGGAAATATGGTGTAGAGGGATCATAAGATCAAGATAAGATTCAGTGGGAGAAACAAATGCCTGTAGTAGAAAAACCACAAATGGAGAAGATAATTGATTAGAGAATTGGCAAGAAGACCAGGAGGAAGACCTATCTTGAATATTTGGTTAAGTGGAAGGGACACCCAAGAGAGGATGTCAGTTGGGAAAATGAAGATGATATCTAGAAGCATGGAAATTTAGTGTAGGAGCTCATGGATAGGAGTCCATGATTTTTTGTCATAGGGAAGTATGATGCAGGAGCATCATCAACAAGAATGCATGGTAGGACATCTCAGTGCCTGGGAGTCATTTCAGAATCTTAAACCTTGGGAGTTACTGTGAATCTTTTGGAGCTGATTGGAAAAATGAAAGAAGATCAAACTCTTGGGAGAAGATGATCACCAACGATCTGGGAGTTTCACTCCGAGTCTTGAATGTAACTGAACTTAGGTAGCAGTTAGAGTTTTTTTTTTTGTTTTCCAAGTAGACAAGTAGTCGGGGGGGAACCCTAAGGACCCTCTAATATAAATAGAGGTATTGTATGCCCAAATGAGGCTACTACGAGTTAGTAGGATTTTTTGAGTTTTATTTAATGTTTGAAAATAGTTGTAGCCATTTTTTTTCTGAGTGAATATAATAGAGGAAAATTGATCCAAATGCGTGTTATTGTTATTGCTTGCAATTCCCTGTTATTATTTTTTTCATGAATGAATGAATATCGTTACGAGTATATGAAATTGTGAATGTTAGTGCAAGTTTCATTTTTTCTCTTCTGTTGAGTGAGTGCAAGGTGTGCACATAGAATGTAAGGAGTGCATTGATGGAGTCTATTTCGATTCCGAAGCTTAGAAGAGATAGAACAAAACTTTCCCTTTGCAAAGAGTGCAAAGTGATTGTTGCAAGGAGGGCACAGTCAGTCGCAAGAATGCAAAACTTGCATAAGGATCTGTGATGCAGACACGTGCCCTAGGCACGTTCGCTCACAGGACCTTCTCCTTCCTTGGGCCAACGAACTGAAAAACTCTTCTAATTCCCTATCGGGAATTTTCCACACCCACAGAATCTCCATGAGATCTCCCTGTTCCAATCGAGAAATCGAACTTCGCAGTTTCATGAGTCCTAAGGTCGAGTGTTTTTGGATTCTCAAAACCCCAAAACCTAATGCAATTCAACACTGACCTTCACATCCCTATCAAAGTTTATCCTGTCGGGATTTCGGTGCTCGCAATGCTCCAAAAACTTCACTTTTCCAAACCTCGAGCCCCCGATACACTTCCCTGCTGCCTTAGCCCCTCCCCAGGCTAAGCCTTTAGTCCATGCGACCGCTCCTTATATGACCACAGTCATATTCCCATCGGGGTTTTGCGGTTCACGATTCCACAATGCATAAACAACTTGTCACCGGAATCCCTGATATGTCGATGACTCAAACACCTATAGACGACCCCCTTGTCGGGACCTTGGACTTCTCGAGATTGCAAATCCTATTACTAAGGGTTTTAGGACTTACCTTTTTTCGAACCTCGATATGGTACGCCACCTGTCCTCCATGCTGACTCCTGTGGCCCCCACTCTTTTAGCCAATCGGGAAATCACGTTTCGGAGTTTCGTGATTCCTGCTGCTATGATTTCCAAGAATCACAAAACACCGATTCTCGATGCCCGTGAGGGTTGACTATTCCACGTCACTATTCCCTTGTCACCTTTTTGGATATCATGAAATCATGATTCCTGTTGTAACAATCTCTATGTCCCTGGGATTTCCGAAATGCCAAACCCCGACTCATCTCAAATCTTCTGACGCGTGTCCAACCAGAGATCCACGACTAGGACTTCTTCTCAGGGTTTCAATGCTTGAAAGGTCTCGAATTTCTTGACTTCTGAAACCCCGATACTCCAATATCTTGATGCCTCTCCAAGACTTTCCTCTGCCCACTAGGACTTAACCCTAGTGCAAATCTTGCATGATCGAACGACTGACGGGTAACCCAACAATGATACTACGGCCCATGACCCTCCTCATATTTACCTTTTGGTGTGACCATAACCTCCTTGCTCCTTTAATCAATCCAACGACTGTCGAGATTTCACCTATCCTTTCCTCAAGATCCTGATCATATATCCCCCCTCTTTGAGGAATCTACAAAAGGAGTATGTGTTCCTCCACGAAACCTGTTCTGCTGTGTGCAAACTTGCGACGCCTGTTCTAACACTTCCACGCAAAACTCCCTGTGCTTCTCTTCAAGGTTCACTCAAAGGTACTATACCTCCTGATCTTTGTCAATTCTGAATATTTCAGAATTTAAGACCCCCTGCTTGCACTCCTTGCGGCAAACTTTCAAACACCTTAACTGTTTGAGATCTTCGACCCTGCACACACCTGCAGCAACAATCTTCTAGCACTTTGCTCAGATTGACAACTGAGACTCTCCCTTAGCCTACGCCCTCTTGGCATGGCTCCAGTAACCCAATTTCACTTATGGGTGAACGAGAACAAGAGTTAAACTACCTGAGCATCCATCAATGCACTCCTTGTGGACATTTTCGACTGCACCCTTTGCAGGAATCCTCGCTCAGATAGAGAAACCATTGAAACTCATCTCTTCTTCCCCTCATATTTCAACTCAAACATGAAATCACATACACAACAATAAAGAAAATGCATAGCAGGAAAACAAACACTCATGAGCACATCATTTAATATCAACACACAGAGAAAAGATACCAAACCATGGATTAGAATCAACTTCTTCTATTAATTCAATATCTATACATCGATGTTCTTCTACAGCTCTATACTATTCTCCTATGCTCTTCCTGCTTCAATAATCATGCATATGTTACAATGTATAATGAGGGTGTCTATATCCGGTTTCCATCCTTTATTCTAAAACTGTCTAATCTATGAATTCAATTCTACCTACTTACATTTACTACTATAAATGCCTCCATCTAATTCAGATGAGAGAGAATCGCTCAAGGTCCAATACAACATACAAAGGTGCTCCTTCATAAATAGCTTAATTAAATATTTGGCGCATCAACTTCAAAAAGATTTTCAAGCAATTTGTCATGTGCTCAAAAATACATTGCGCTTGCTCCACGCTCGCTTGATATTTGCGATGCTCCTGCATCATACTCCCTCACTTGAAAAATTTCATGGGCTCCTGTCCATGATCTCCTGCACAGTGTATCCATGCTTCTGTATCTCTACTTCATTCTTGCAGCTGGCATCTTCCACTGGATGGCCCTTCCATTTGACCAGATACTCATAGTGTTCTTTCCTCCTGGTCTTCTTACCCACTCGTTTATCCAGTATGCATTCCATCTGTGGCTTCTTTGCACCTGGCATCTGCTTCTGCCACTGACCCTCTAGTTGTTCCTCACTTGTTCTAGTCTCTTCAAGTTTATACGGGTATAAATCTAAGACGTTGAATATCAGAGATATTCTGATCCCATCCTGTAACTCGATCTCATAAGTATTTTCCCCCAATTTCTTTAAGACCTTACATGGTCCGATTTTCTTCATTTTCAATTTATTATATGTTCCCCTCGGGAACCTCTCTTTCCTCAAATGTGCCAGAACTAATTCACCAACCTTGAACTAAAGTTTTCTCTTCCACTGGTTGGCTCTGCGCTTATATTCATGACTTGAATCCAGCAGTCGCTTCTTCACCTAGCCGTGAAGTTCTTTCATCGCTTCTGCGAACTCTTCGGCACTTGCGCTCCTATTCTCAATCTGTTCTGAATCCCTTAGTTTAGAAACTCCTCTCGGCTACATGCCATACACAATCTGAAATGGAATTTGGCCTATGCTCCTATTCATGGAATCATTATATGCAAACTCTGCCTGCAGCAATATACTATCCCATTGGTTGCGGTGTTATGTCACTAAGATTCTCAGAAAGTCTCCCAGACTTCTGTTCACCACTTATGTTTTCCCATCTTTCTGAGGATGATAAGATGAACTAAACATCAAGTTAGTCCTCAACTTATTCCATAATGTCCTCCAAAAGTGCCCTATGAATTTTGTATCTCTGTCTGAAACAATACTCCTTGGTAAACCGTGAAGTTGAACGACCTCTTTGAAAAACAAATTTGCGATGTGAGTCGCATCACTGGTTTTCTGGCATGGGCTAAAATGTACCATCTTGGAAAACCTATCCACTACCACAAAGACTGAATCAAATCCTCTTTTATTCCTTGACAATCCCAATACGAAATCCATGCTGATTTCATCCCACGGCCTCTCGGGTATGGGTAATAGTTGATAGAATCCTGCATTCTACTTTCTTCACTTTGAATGCTGGCAAATTCTGCATCTATTTACAAACCGCTTGACCTCTGACCGCATCCCTGGCCAAAAGTATGACTCGCTCATCTTCGTGAATGTCTTATCATGATCGAAGTGTCAGGCCAATCCTTCACTGTGTTTCTCCTTCAGTAGGTTCTCCCTCATGGAGCAATTTGGAATACACAACTGATTGCCCTTGAACAACAATCCTTCCTAGATCACGTACTCTATCCACTTGCTTCTGTCTCTGAGAACTGGATTCTCAGCTGCTTCATATGCTTCTTTAAAATCCTGATCATCTGCATACATGTCCCTGAGATCATCAAAGCCTAACATCCTGACTTTGAACTCCTGCATCAGCAAACATTTCCTACTCAAAGCATCAGCCACTTTTTTAGCAGTACCTGAAATATGCTTAATTACAAAAGTGAATTTCTACATGTATTCAACCCATTTAACATGCCTCTGATTCAACTTCTCCTATTGAGTCACAAATTGTAATGCATGGTTATCACTATATGAAAAAAATTATTTTGGAATCAAATAGTGCCTCCATTTTTTCAATGCCTGTATGATGGCATAGAATTCCTTATCATATGTGGAGTACTTTTCTTTTTCCTCATTCAACTTCTCACTGAAATATGCAATCGGTTTGTCCTCCTGACTCAAGACCGCTCCTATGGAAAACCTGCTTGCGTCACATTTTACTTGAAACGTCTTTTGGAAATCTGGTAATACCAGAACCGGTTGTTCCGTGATCTTTTGTTTCAACGATTTGAAAATTTTCTCTGCCTCTTCAGTCTAGTGAAAAGATTTATGTCTTTTATTGACTGTATCCATCATTGCTGCGCTAATCCCACTGAAATTTCTGATGAACTTCTGGTAGAAACTAGCCAAACCATGAAAACTCCTCACCTCAAAAATATTTCTTGATGATGGCCAATTTTTAATTACCTCCACCTTATCTGGATCCATCCTTTATTCATTCACCGAAATAATGAATCCCCAGTAGATGAGTTCTTTTTTCATAAATGAATATTTCCTCATGTTAATCAACAACTTCTCCTGCTGTAGCTTCTTCATCACTGTAGCTAAATGCTTAAGATGTTCTGCCTTTGTTTTTCTGAAAATTATAATGTCATCCAGATACACAATGACAAAATTCTCGATGAATTCCCTCAGGACTTCATTCATTAGCCTCATAAAGGTACTCGATGCATTTGTCAATCCAAACGACATGACAAGCCATTCATACAAACCTTCGTTTGTCTTGAATGTTGTCTTCCACTCATCACCTTCTCTCATGCGAATTTGGTGATATCCACTCTTCAAATCAATCTTAGAAAAAAGATTTGCTCCACTCAAGAAATCCATTAAATCATCCATTCTTGGCAATGGAAACATGTACCTGATGGTTATCTTTTTTATGGCTCTTGAGTTGGTACACATTATCCAACCTCCATCCTTTCTTGGACTGAGTACTGTTGGAACGACATACAGGCTCAAACTTTCCCTAACCACTCCTTTGTCTAGCAGTTCCTAGACCTGCTTCTTGACCTCTTCATTTTCTTGCGGTGTCAACCTGTACGCAGCTTTATTTGGAAAACTATCTCCTGGTATGAGGTCTATATGACGACTCACACTCCTCATCGGTGGCAACGAACAAGGTAATTCATCCACCACGATATCAGTGAACTCTTCCAGTAGTTCCTAAATCTCCTCTGGTAGATCATCCACTCTTGTGCTAGTCGGAACGATCCTTGGTTTCCTGACCACAAAGAATTGTGGATCTTCTTTCTTCTTCACCTCCGTAAGAAGCTCATTCCCACTCATGAGAAGTACTGTGTTGCTTACTTCTAGCTTCACCTCCTTATCTTTTATCGGAAGAAACATGTGTGTCCTCCCATTCTTCTCTAGAGTATACGTATCCATCTTCCCATCATGAATTACGTTCCTGTCATATTTCCATTGTCTGCCCAACAATAAATGACAGACACCCATAGGAATAACATCACAGAGTATTTTATCATTATACCCTCCTATTTTGAATTCAACTAAACAATGTTTAGTGACATTTACCTGATGTCCCTTCTGTAACCATGAAACTTTGTATGGACTTCAGTGATCAATTTTCTCCATCTCCATCTTCTCTACCATCTCGGTTGAAACGATATTATCTGTTCTTACGCTGTCCACGATAACCTTGCATACCCTGTCCTTGGTTTTGCAAGCAGTTCTGAAAAGTCTGTTTCTTTGAGATGAGTCCTCCACCTCCTTCTCGGGTGTTAAGAGAACCTTCCGCATCATCAATGACCTTCCACCTTCTGCATCTTCCGGTTCAACATCTCTCCTCTATGCCTTGGTGATGTGAGCTTCCCCTCCATCCTTCTTTTTATCTAGATAGTTGAATGACTTGTGCCCATTTTTTCCACACATGAAGCATGTGACTACTCCACCTATTCCTCTTCCTCTACGTCTGGTACGAGGAAACATGTTATTATCAACGTATCCTCCTCTCTGCCCCGTATGCTGCCCTCTCTGTTCAATATGTTGGTCTCGCTGTGAACTTCCACCTCTCTTAGTTCTCGTCTGAGGCTTTTTTCAATCATCCTTGGGCCTCTGGTATTTATCTTGGGAAACCGATTTGCCTTTGGGCTGACTCTTGCCTCACCCTAGGTGACCTTGCTTACGGCTCAACTTCTCTTCAGCTTTCAAAGCCATTTGATAAGCATCCTCCACCGTTCGGATGGTCACCATACTCATCTCGTCCTAGATATAATATCTCAGGCCATTCATATACCTGGCAACTTTCTCATCATCGCTCTCCTAGTGACCTTCCCTGATGTTCAGTTGATAGAATTCCTCCATGTATTCTTTCACTGTCATCATCTTCTATCTCAGGTTCTTCATCCTCCTGAACAGAGTGATTTGATAATCTCTGGGGATGAACTTTGCCTTCATCTTTGCAATCATTCGATCCCAACTTTTAATTTTCTACTTGCCCTTGCAGCGTCTATCTGCTTGTAGATCATCCCACCATAATGTTGTATGTCCCTTCAATATCGTGATAGCATGCCTGAATTTCTTATCCTCTTCGACATCTTCATAATCGAAGTATGTATCTATAGCTCTAATCCAATCTAGAAGTTCTTCTACATCCAGATTCCCCTCATAAACTGGAATGTCCATCTTTGTTTTTGCACCCATCCATGCAATAGCTTTGATTAGACGTTCATTGGCGGCATCCTTGGCTGAAACTTCTTTCTCATGTTCAGCTTCAACTTCTCCCTCTGAATCGCTAAGATCCCCCACACTAGCTGTGCGTTTTTGCACTGTCTCCATATCTTTGAGTCTAGCTCGAAGATCATGCATTTGTCTCTCTATGGCTAGATCTGCCATATGCCTGCCCCTTCGTCGCGGCATCTACCTATCCTCTAGATTGGCTAACTGGCTATTTCTTCTTGGTGGCATAGTGAATTTCCTTCTCCCTCCTACAGAAAGCAAAGAGTCTTTCTGGGCTCTGATACCACTTGACATGTATCAGAGTACTCTCTTATCCACTTCTTCTCTTGCCTAAAATATACAAGAAAGATTCAAGCTCTGATACCACTTGACACAGACGCGTGCCCTAGGCACGCTCGCTCACAAAACCTTCTCCTTCCTTGGGCCAACGAACTAAAAAAATCTTCTAATTCCCTATCGAGAATTTTCCACACACACAGAATCTCCATGAGATCTCCCTGTTCCAATCAGGAAATCGGACTTTGCAGTTTCGTGAGTCCTAAGGTTGAGTGTTTTTGGATTCTCAAAACCATGAAACCCAATGAAAGTCAACGCTGACCTTCACGTCCCTATCATAGTTTCTCCTGTCGGGATTTTGGCTCTCGCAATGCTCCAAACACTTCGCTTTTCCAAACACAGAGCCCCCGATACACTTCCCTACTGCCTTAACCCCTCCATAGGCTAAGCCTTTAGTCCACACGACCGCTCCTTATATGACCGCAGTCATATTCCCATCGGGGTTTCGCGTTTTGCGATTCCACAATGCATAAAAAACTTGTCACCGGAATCCTCGATATGTCGATGACTCAAACACCTATAGACGACCCCCTTGTCGGGACCTCGGACTTTGCGGGATTGCAAATCCTAATACCAAGGGTTTTAGGACTTACATTTTCCTGAACCCCGATATGGTATGCCACCTTTCCTCCATGCCGAATCCTGTGGCCCCCACTCTTTTAGCCCATCGGGAAATCACGTTTCGGAGTTTCACGATTCCTGCTGCTATGATTTCCAAGAATCACAAAACACCAATTCCCGATGCCCGTGAGGGTTGACTATTCCACATCACTATTCCCTCATTTCCTTTTCAGATATCGTGAAATCATGATTCTTGTTGTAACAATCTCTATGTCCCCGAGATTTCTGAAATGCCAAACCCCAACTCCTCTCGGATCTTCTGACGCGTGTCCAACCAGAGATCCATGGCTAGGACTTATTCTTGGGGTTTCGAGACTTGAAAGGTCTTGAATTTCTCAACTTCTGAAACCCCAATACTCCAATATCCCGATGCCTCTCTGGGACTTTCCTCTACCCGTTAGGACTTAACCCTAGTGCAACTCTTGCCTGATCGAACGACTGATGGGTAACCCAACAATGATCCTACAGCCCATGAACCTCCTGAGATTTTCCCTCTGGCATGACCGTAACCTCCTCACTCCTTTGATCGATCCAATGGCTGGTGGGATTTCACCTATCCTTTCTTCAAGATCCTGATCATCTATCCCCCCTCTTTGAGGAATCTACAAAACGAGTATGTGTTCATCCATGGAACCCGTTCTACTGCGTGCAAACTTGCGACGCCTGTTCTAACACTTCCACGCACAACTCCCTGTGCTTATCTTCAAGGTTCACTCAAAGGTACTATACGTCTTGAGCTTTGTCAATTCTTAATATTTTAGAATTTAAGACCCCCTGCTCGCACTCCTTGCGACAAACTTCCAAACACCTTAACTATTTGAGATCTTTGACCTTGCACACACCTGCAGCAACAGTCTTCCAGCACTTCACTTAGATTCACAACTGAGACTCTCCCTTAGCCTATGCCCTCATGGAACGGCTCCAATAACCCAATTTCACTTCTGGGTGAACGAGAACAAGAGTTAAACTACCTGAGCATCCGTCAACGCATTCCTTGTGGACATTTTCGACTGCACCCCTTGCAAGAATCCTCTCTCAGATAGAGAAACCATTGAAACTCATCTCTTCTTCCCCTCAGATTTCAACTCAAACATGAAATCACATACATAGCAATAAAGCAAATGCATAATAGGAAAACAAACACTCATGAGCACATCATTTAACATCAACACACAGAGAAAAGATACCAAACCATGTATTATAATCAAATTCTTCTATTAATTCAAGATCTATACATGGATGTTCTTCTACATCTCTCTGCTATTCTCCTATGCTCTTCCTGCTTCAATAATCATGCATATGTTACAATGTACAATGAGGGTGTCTATATCCGGTTTCCCTCCTTCTTTCTAAAACTGTCTAATCTATGAATTCAATTCTACCTACTTACATTTACTACTATAAATTCCTCCATCTACTTCAGATGAGAGCGAATCACTCAAGGTCCAATACAATATACAAAGGCGCTCCTTCATAAATGGCTTCATTAAANCGCTCCTTATATGACCGCAGTCATATTCCCATCGGGGTTTCGCGTTTCGCGATTCCACAATGCATAAAAAACTTGTCACCGGAATCCTCGATATGTCGATGACTCAAACACCTATAGACGACCCCCTTGTCGGGACCTCGGATTTCGCGGGATTGCAAATCCTAATACCAAGGGTTTTAGGACTTACCTTTTCCTGAACCCCGATATGGTATGCCACCTTTCCTCCATGCCGAATCCTGTGGCCCCCACTCTTTTAGCCCATCGGGAAATCGTGTTTCGGAGTTTCACGATTCCTGCTGCTATGATTTCCAAGAATCACAAAACACCAATTCCCGATGCCCGTGAGGGTTGACTATTCCACATCACTATTCCCTCGTTGCCTTTTCAGATATCGTGAAATCATGATTCTTGTTGTAACAATATCTATGTCCCCGAGATTTCTGAAATGCCAAACCCCAACTCCTCTCGGATATTCTGACGCGTGTCCAACCAGAGATCCATGGCTAGGACTTATTCTTGGGGTTTCGAGACTTGAAAGGTCTTGAATTTATCAACTTCTGAAACTTCAATACTCCAATATCCCGATGCCTCTCTGGGACTTTCCTCTACCCGCTAGGACTTAACCCTAGTGCAACTCTTGCCTGATCGAACGACTGACGGGTAACCCAACAATGATCCTACAGCCCATGACCCTCCTGAGCTTTTCCCTCTGGCATGACCATAACCTCCTCACTCCTTTGATCGATCCAATGGCTGGTGGGATTTCACCTATCCTTTCTTCAAGATCCTGATCATCTATCCCCCCTCTTTGAGGAATCTACAAAACGAGTATGTGTTCATCCATGGAACCCGTTCTACTGCGTGCAAACTTGCGACGCCTGTTCTAACACTTCCACGCACAACTCCCTGTGCTTATCTTCAAGGTTCACTCAAAGGTACTATACGTCTTGAGCTTTGTCAATTCTTAATATTTTAGAATTTAAGACCCCCTGCTCGCACTCCTTGCGACAAACTTCCAAACACCTTAACTATTTGAGATCTTTGACCTTGCACACACCTGCAGCAACAGTCTTCCAGCACTTCACTTAGATTCACAACTGAGACTCTCCCTTAGCCTATGCCCTCATGGAACGGCTCCAATAACCCAATTTCACTTCTGGGTGAACGAGAACAAGAGTTAAACTACCTGAGCATCCGTCAACGCATTCCTTGTGGACATTTTCGACTGCACCCCTTGCAAGAATCCTCTCTCAGATAGAGAAACCATTGAAACTCATCTCTTCTTCCCCTCAGATTTCAACTCAAACATGAAATCACATACATAGCAATAAAGCAAATGCATAATAGGAAAACAAACACTCATGAGCACATCATTTAACATCAACACACAGAGAAAAGATACCAAACCATGTATTATAATCAAATTCTTCTATTAATTCAAGATCTATACATGGATGTTCTTCTACATCTCTCTGCTATTCTCCTATGCTCTTCCTGCTTCAATAATCATGCATATGTTACAATGTACAATGAGGGTGTCTATATCCGGTTTCCCTCCTTCTTTCTAAAACTGTCTAATCTATGAATTCAATTCTACCTACTTACATTTACTACTATAAATTCCTCCATCTACTTCAGATGAGAGCGAATCACTCAAGGTCCAATACAATATACAAAGGCGCTCCTTCATAAATGGCTTCATTAAA
>JZKD02S1908012.1:55067-65530 GCA_000966675.3 Picea glauca
TTGGCTAAAGGTTGTTCCACTCGTCTCATTGGTGGAATTGTGTTGACTGTCTTTCAGACACAGAGTACAACTTGAGTTCTTTCATCTCCTTTATCTCCTTCACCTGAAATCTATANTCTAGTATCAGGTTCTATTCTCTATGCTTCCTCCATCACCTCCAATCTTGCACAAAGTTATCACATCTCCCTTTCTACAGCTCGATTGGCTAAAGGTTGTTCCACTCATCTCATTGGTGGCATTGTGTTGACTGTCTTTCAGACACAGAGTACAACTTGAGTTCTTTCATCTCCTTTATCTCCTTCACCTAAAATCTATAAAAGAACATCCACTCTGATACCACTTGATGCAGCACCCCCACCTCAGTAGGGTCTGCTGACCTCCCAGTCACTGGACCTTCTCAATATTCAAGTTGGAATATCTCTTTGATTCCTTTCTAGAATCCTCACGAAATATTCGTAGGTCCTATGTGTTACTCAGCCCACATGAATAAGCACTAGGTGTGATTTTCCTTCACATGACCATGGGATGTGACCACGAGCCTAACCCAAAAGGTGTTTCGTGATTTCATGCGTCAGGTATTTACATGTGAGTCACCCCGATTCTCTCGACCTCCAAAAGCCTGACATGAGCCTAGTGTGTACTAGCTCCTCCCTTATCTTCCCTCAATGTGACCTTCGATCATGACCCAAGGCTCAACTCTCAAGCGCATCGGGATTTCATGTATCGGTAACCCCTGATATGATTGGATCTATGGTCCACGACCTTCCTTCAATCGACGACTATGATTAAGTCATGATTTAGCATTTCAAGACTTTGGGGGTTAGTTCACCCTTGTTCTCCCGATCCCCGATTTCTCAATATTTGCGAGCATCATATCGACGACTCACAACTTCCCACGATATAATGGTTGAGACCAACTCGTGACTTCGTGTTTCATGAATTTGGAAGATGGATTTCTCCATACTCCAAACTCCCGATTGTTTATTCTATGCTTCCCTCTGATCGACGGTCTATATCTCTCCATGATTCAACGGTTGATATTAAGTCATGAATTTGGGTTTTGTGAGTTTTCTTACCCTATGTGCTTCCAAAAAGGTTAAGGTTCATGAACTTACCCCTGGATCCAACGACTGTTGGTTCTCATGTTCATATATGACAGTTGGTGTCTAGTATCCTCCCCTGTGCATTCCTCCTGTTTGAACTATGCTTTGATGGTCCAAATATTTCTCGAAGGTCATTCCAATGATCATAGTCAGTTCTCTCCCTGAGCCTGTGCTTTCTCCCAACTTAGATGATTTCGACCATTTAAAGGCTTCTAACTTTGACTCTTTGATGAGTCCACTTCTTGGGCCTCGTCTGCACCTATGGAAAGCGTTATCTCTTCTGAGCTTCCTCGTCTTCTATTCCTTTGACCTCCTAAAGGGTCACTTCGACACTTAGTCATGTCTTTGATCTATGCACTCCTTGAAACATATCCTTACACAAGGTTTGAGTTCTTGTGGCCAACTATGCACGCCTTGTAGCAGTCACTTTGCACTCCTTGCAAAGGGAAAGTTTCATGCTATCTCTTCTGAGCTTCATAATTGAAAAAGACTCCATCAACACACTCCTTGTGTTCGATGTGCACACCTTGCACTCACTCAACAGAAGAGAAACAACTAAAAATTACACTAACATTCACAATTTCATCTACTCGTAACAATATTCGTTCATTCATGAAAATAATAATAACATGGAATTGCAAACAATAACAGTAACACACATTTGGATCAATTTTCCTTTTTTATATTCACTCATAAGAAAAAGTGGCTACAGCTATTTTCA
The DNA here is from genome assembly GCA_000966675.3 of Picea glauca. Lineage (NCBI taxonomy): Eukaryota > Viridiplantae > Streptophyta > Pinopsida > Pinales > Pinaceae > Picea > Picea glauca. The sequence continues at coordinate 56,892 of JZKD02S1908012.1, forward strand.
AATAGTAAATAAAAGTCAAAAACTCCTACTAACTTGAAGCAGCCTCATTTCGGCGTACAAAACCTCTATTTATCTTAGAGGGTCCTTAGGGTTCTCCCCAACTACTCGTCTACTCGAAAAATGAAAAAAAACTCTAACTACTACCTAAGTTCAGTTACATTCAAGACTCTGAGTGAAACTCCCAGATCACTCGTGATCATCCACTCCCAAGCATTTGATCTTCTTCTGTTTTTCCAATCAGCTCCAAAAGATTTGCAGTAACTCCCAAAGTTTGAGATTCTGAAATGACTCCCAGGCATTGAGTTGTCCTGCCACGCGTGCTTGTTGACGATGCTCCTGCATGACTTTACAACCCCAACATTGAATAAGTGGATTCCTTGGCCTTTGACCCCCTTATTTCATTTGTTCTAGGTTCTAGAAGTTGGTTGTCCCTAAGGATTATTTCTGAAGAAAGGTGGATTACTTCCCTTCTTCCTCTGATCCATATTGAATTTCTTTTTGTCTTCCCAAGCTTTTTGGAAAGTTGGCCTTGCTTTTTTTTTTATCATATAGGCATTTATCTCTCCTTATGGTCTCCTCCAATGTTTTGGGATCATCATATTGTATTTTTTCACTGATGAATGATGGAAATCCACTCAAATACCTATGAATCTTAATTTTCTCATCCTTGATGAAAGAAACATACTTCAACAGTTCTAAGAATATTCTTTCATATTCATCTATGGTCATACTCCCAAGCTTGATTTCAAAGAAATCTTTCATTTTCTTGTCATAGTATCTCTTAGTCAAGTATTTATTTTCAAAATACTTCTTGAATTCTCTCCAAGTAACACTTTTCTCTTTAATGTGTTTCACCTACACAAGATTATCCCACCACATGGATTCCTTTCCCTCGAGTTGATAGATGACAATTCTACCTTTTGCATGAGAAGAATAATTATGCAATTGAAAATACTTTCTCATGCCCAAAATCCATGTCTCTGCATATTCATCCTTCTTGTGCTCATCATCAAATGTAGGAGGTTTGATTTTGTTCATTTCTTCTTGTATCTCATCCACCCCATACCTCTTATGCTTCATGACAGGGAATGGACTTCAGTTTCTATGTTCCCTCTTATTAGAATGCCTTGGGAAGTGATGGTGATGTATTCTAACACTTCTTGTTCTTATTTTCTCATCAGAAGCCCTGTGACTTCCTAATTTGATTGAGCCACCCTCCTTATCCAATTTCTTTTCTATTATGTTAAATCTCTGCAATAAGTCCTCCTACTGCTCCTTGTCTCTCATGAGCCTTTCATTATGATATTTATGGCTTTGGACATCCTTTTGTAAATTTTTAATGGTCTCTACCATATTCATCTTTTCATCCCTTCCTTCTCCATGTCCACTAGAGTTTGTTCCTTCAATGCGCAAATGGACATCCATCCCTCTGACCTCATCTTCCTAGATGTAGGTCCCTTGTGCATCTTCCATTCCTCTGGCCTCTGTGTTAATCCTGATCTTATCTAGTTGTTTTTATCTCTACAAAATGTGTAGCCAACAAAGCTTTGTCAAGCTAACTAACTCAACAATTTCATGAAAAATATGAACTATTCTCGTTCAATAGTATATCAGAATTATTTCTTCTGATTTCCTGAAAAATTGAATACCCGGATCAATGTTTTTGGATGAATATTTTTATTCTACTTTCCAACACCTTTACAACACCTTCTCTCATGCACAATTCGAAGTCTTGAGCAAAAAGTTATGGTTATTTGAAAATTGCCCATTAATTTTTCTGTTCACACTTCAACTTGGTGCAACTATGTGCTACAATTATGAATTTTTTCACCTACTCCATTGGATTTTTCATAAGATCTCAATTTGGTTTCTTCATATACAAATTTTGGACAGTCTGTCCAATTTTCACCTCTTTCTGGGTTCTGGGCTACTAGTTACAATCTGCTAAAGTTCTAGGCCAATTCATGTTTTTGGTATGGAATGATATGGGTAACTTATTTGCCATATTAAACATTTTTAGCATGCCCATAAATTTAATTTATCCCTAGTAATGTCTTCTATGGTTCAATATATTTCCATTGATTTCTCCCGTGCCTCAATCTGATTCTGGAATTTTTTTTTATGGCTCTTAGAAGTTAGTTGGGTCTTAAAATTGACCCTCCATTGTTTGTCCTTTAACATTCTCATAAAATCTCTGTTTGACGAATGGTTTACACCATTATAAATCTCTCTCCGAGATCTTTTATTTGAGCTGCAGAGACAAAGTGTACATTTGTACACTCTTTTCTTGTGGTTTTTGAGTACCTAAGAACCTTGTTAAGGGCCTAAACAACACACTGCAGAATGATGACATTCAAATAGTATAAAACATTGTAGAAAATTGTTGGTTTTCTAATGTTGTTCACCATCCAAACAACTTTGCATGCACAAATTTTGACCTGTACAACTATATATAGTATGTGCAACAACACCACAAGTTAATTCATGCTCTACACATCTATAACTACCGTGCATCACTTCTCTGTCGCGCCAATAACTGGTGCGCACTACTTTTGTGTCGCACACCAATATCTACCGCGCACAATTTTGGTTCTTGCACTAATACCGGTTGCGCGCAATATTTTTTTTTTTTTAGTGTCGTGCGCTAATATTTTGTGCGCATTTTAATCTACGCATTGCACCATGCCAAATTTTAGTACGCCCCCACCACGCACCAGTAGTCTGTGTGAACCATTAACTAAACTATTGCACAACAACATATACCCACATTGCACGTGCACCAATAAAATTTCTCTGCGCTCTGCGAATACTACACACACCACGCTCTCCATTATTATGCGTGTGCACATTGTGTGCCATTATTACGCATGTGTTACTCAATATGTACTGTGCAATACTAAATTTAGTGCATGCACCCGCACACCAATATTTTTCCATGCAACACCAAATTTTAGCGTGCGCACCTGCACACCAATATTTTTCTGCACATCTCCAAATTTTGGCGCACACACCCACACACAAATATGTTTTTGCATGACACCAAATTTTAGCGTGCATGCCCGCACGCAAAAAAAAATCCGCGTGGCACCAAATTTTAGTGCTCTCACCAGCACACCAATATTCTTCTGCACAACACTATTTTTGCGTGTGCACTTGCACTCCAATATTTTTCCACATATCACAAGATTTCAACTGGGCATCATGCATTTTTAGTGCGCCCACCTATGCACATTCATTTTTATGTGCATCAATTCCTCATGAATTTTGCTGCAGAACTTGGGGCTTTTGCTCAACTTTTTCCCCATTTTTACCATAGGCATTCTGCAACTATGAAATTTGTTCAATTTCACCCTGATAACACCAATTCAAACTCTTCAAAAAGAAATCGATGTGGTTTGATATTTCTGGAACGATTTTTTCCCAAACTCAATTCACGAATTGAGAATTTTAATTACTAATCTCGATCCATCTATCATGGCTTCACTGTAACTTCAAATTCGACCAATTCCAGGTTTGAATTTGCTAGAACAGACATTAAATCAATAATATCTCACATGGCCAAATTTCTCATTTTTCCCATGAATTTAACAATAGAAATTGGGGATTTTTCCCAATTCCACGCAATTGTTGTTACTTTTTACCATGGACACTCTGCAACCTGAAATTTGGCCACTTCAAAATCAATCCTCTATGAAATTTCGCTTCAACTCAACTTTCTCGACCAATCCAGGATCAATGTTGCAAACTGAACCTCTAATACCATATTGTAACATCCCCAGCCACTCAGGCTGGGCCATGCTACTCCAGAAATGCTTTCATTCTCTGTTCAACATACTGTAACATACCCAGTATCCAACTGAGCTATGCCACAAAAATATTTCGAACTGCATGCAATTAAAACATATACACACATAACTCTTGTGGAACTTTATATATATAATGTAAACAGACAAATACATTTTGTAAATGAATGGATTCATACTGAAATAACAGTAATAATATACATGCAACATATATAGGAAATACCCATAAATATAAAGACAGTTATAAACCACACATAGGATAAACCCATAAAAATAAACACGTAAATAATAATGCAACATGTAGTTTATTGCACAATTGACACTTATCTTGGTAAGAATATTATCAACTACGTGCATACCTTCCATGAACTTCCTAGCCTTAGACCACACTTCTCATCACTCTCAGCAGTGGGTCACCCCCATGTTGGGACTAAACTCCACCTGGGTAAATGGATTCCTAACTAGGCTAATGGATCATAGACAATAGGAAAGAATCTATCACAGGTGCCAACTCAAACTAATAGCCTATAGTCCCTCATTCCCCACATGTCTGTCCCACCCCAGGAAGTGTGCCCCTTCTCTACTTAATAGTCCCTTGGTTGCCCCACTTCCTTTCTAGGCTTCAGCAACATGCTGGACAAAAAGTCTCAGAGCCCTATAGTTTTTGTTTAGCACCTTCGAAAATCAATTCCCAACAATTATCTCACCTTGAGAGATTTATCATAGACCTGAAAAACCTGCTCTTCAATATCCCACAGGCTTGACAACTCACTTCTTCAGTCCATCTCCCAAGCTAACCATGTACACAAATAGGTATGGGTACGAATACAAGTTTAGGTACAATTATAGGAAGGTACAAAGGACAACTGAGTGAGTGAGTGAATGATCCTAGAATGAATGAATGGGTAATTGAATGATGGGAAAATGAATTAAATCCAAACTATATGTATGCATGTTCCCAACTTGACACTTGTCATGTTGGGAGATACTTTGGCCCACTTGTTCCCATCCTTAGAACTTAGGATAAAATAATTATCAATACTTTATACTTTAAAGAATTATTAATATGATATTCATTTTTGGCTTAGCTCCCTAGCTTAGCCCTTTTCCTTCAATTTTATCCCCCCCCCCTTTCCCCAACTAGTGGCATTTAGTCCCCTATACTCTTTTATCATGGTCGGTTTGTGCGCAATGATGTATTTTATATTAATGATAAGACATATACAAAAATAGATGCACTGGCCTTTAGCATCTAGGCTCTCTGTCCTAAATGAAAACATAAGCCTCCTAGCTTATAATAACTGGCTCACTAGCCTATAAAACACAACATATACACAAAGACTACTTGGCCTCAAAAGCACACACACTTAAGTTTGTTGCATGTGGTACCTGGAATGTGCACACTTCATCATTTTACTATGCAGTACATGTGTGCACTATACCATGGAAGGTGCATACAAAAATGATGTCAAACAACTCACCAACTTAAGTACATTTGTATTTACATTTACAATTGGGTTCGACCAAGGGGTATTACATTTATTCTCATTAGTATTTAGAACCATTATTTTTCCTCATCAAGGGAAAATAATGATTATTGATTAACTTGTATATTGCATGTCCGAACTTAGGACCAACACGGGCACTGATGTACCATTTATCAATGATTCTATGAGTGTTTACCTAAGTGTTGGTGTGGGGATGTTTATGGTTTCATCATTGATGGGAACATTTACCCTTCCCATGCCACCTTCTTTTCAAAATGTGGCTCCTATCATCATGATCTCTTCCAGTACCAGTGGATCCCTTAGGTTTTATGATCCTTGGTTGGTACCAAATCCCTCAAAAGTAGAGTTGCACGGGGACCACATGTTGCTTATGGTGGTTGATATTAACTCCTTGGTGATCTACCCGAAAACAACTGACATAGGTCAGAAATTTCATCCTAATAAAGAATATGATCATCCTACTCTATCTACCTAGGTTGTTGAGTCTCCACAGTCGCATGACCTCCTCGATTTTTAGTTTCCTTAAGATGATTCCATCCTCAAAGTCATGAGTTCAATTGATAAGCCAAAGGAATATCTGTATTATTGATCATCTATTCTTCCTATTTCAAAACAAATGAGGGTTAATATAATGAGTCTTGATTCATGACCAAGGGCATTTTCTATGGCATCCAACAAAATGCCAAGTATTGACCTATTTGTGCCTCATATTTATTTTTCAAAACTTTCCACTGGAATTTTTTCTTTGAACCATACTAAAGGTGAGCATCTCATAGCTCATTGTTGGCCCTTGACCAATTTTTGAGGAAAACTTGGTCAAATTGACCATTTTTGGACTTTGACAACCTGTCAAAGATGGAGCGCCAGGTGAAGCAAAGATCATGGGATCTCGGTCCACTTTTGGGCCCCTTTAAGGGTTTTGGGTTAATGTACTAAGAAAGGGATGTCAACCCGTGGGTTTACCCACGCTTAGGCCCACTTTTTTAATGTATAAATAAAAGGATAGGCAATGTAAGAAGTAGTATATGTGATTTCTTAGTGCAATTGGTAGTGCATCTATGTGATGTTGAATAAAGTTCTTTGTGCGAAGTGTGTAAGGATTGCAAGGCTCAGTGCAAGTAATGTGAGGTTGTTATATAAAGCTAAGTGTTGTAATGCAAGGAAGAAGGATCTAGTGAGCTACACAGATATTTTTTCCTATGCGAAGAAGGGTTTTGGAGGCTTTGTTCTTGTAACAGATTGAAGACAATAATAAAGAAGAAGATATTGTGAACATAGCCCCGGGGTGGGGGTGAACCACGTAAATCTGTGTGTTATTCTCTGTTCTTTGATTCAATGTGTTTATATTTGATAATGCTATGTGCTTTGATATATCCACTTATGCTCTGTGCTTCTTAGATATATATGATTGTTAGATTTGATGTGTATGAGGATGCTTAGTGATGATCTACTGGATCTGATCTGGGTTACTATGGTTAAGTGTTGAAATACTGTAGATCTGAGTGTACACTGCGAAGCTCTGTTTTGTCTGCAAAGTATAATAAGGGTTGAATATTGATGAATTATCGATGCTAAGTGCTCTGTAAATGATATAATCACAGATCTCTATCCTAGATAAGGTTGTAGACACCTGAGTCTTGTAACCACCCCTACCTCCATATCGGGTGAGACTTCATCTGCTTCACAGGTGTTGCTGAAAGGGCCAATAGTTAGGGCTTTGTTGGTACACTCTTGAGCATTGAACCCTGGGTTTTCCCCTGTGCCAACAAATGGTTCTGTTGTCAAGACCTGAAACTGTGATTGCTGGGAATTGAGGAAGAAGAAACTTTGTGCAAAAGAAATCTTTGTCGATATGTTTCCCTAGTGCACATATTTTTACTCGATCTGTGAAGCTTTGTTCTAGGAATAAGGTCAGATCTTAAGAGAGGAAGATCAGATTTCAAGAAAATAAGCGATATCTGAACGCTCTGTGCTGTAATAAAAGTAAAAGTGAAAATTTCTAAAAGAAAAAGGTCAAATCTGTAGAAAAGAGGTAAGATCTGTAAACTTTGTGCTCTAATAAAGGTAAGAATAGTTAAAATTTCTTAGATCTGGAAGCTTTGTGCTCTGTAGAAGTAAGATAAGTGAAATTTTTTGTTTCTAGAGCATGGATCTAGGTATGTTTGATAGATATTGTCCTAACTTAAAACTTAGGGCATTAATAGATGAAAGAAAGTTTGATATGAATAGATCTGATAAGTATAATGATAGATATGTTATACCTATGCATAGAAAGAATGTATGGAGTAACAAATGGATGCAGGATCCTAGAAAGAATTTTTTGCAGGTTAGCTATCATGATTCTAGTGCATAGTATAGAAGAGGTTGGGGATCATTTAAAAGAAAGAGAGGATTAATCCTATGTGACAATTGCAGAAAACCATGCCATATAGCTAAGGAATGCCATGGTAGAAGACCTAGTTGTCTCTGTTGCAAAGCTATGGACCATGAGGTATTGGATTGCCCTCGAATGATCACTAAGCTTGAAAGGATAAATATGAATCAAGAAGACCATAAGGCAGATCCAGAAAATGATGAAACCCAACAAGAATCAGAGAAAGTATTAATACAGATGAAAGAAACCCTGAAGGAACATAAATATGTCCTATTATCATAGATCTTCAAATAAAAGGAGAAAGTCAAAGAAATAATAGGGGACTTCGACATTGACTGTATTCTTGATGAATAAACACAAGTGAACATTATGCCACAAAGAACTTGGGAAGCTATAGGGAAGCCTACCATGATTCCTTCACCGGGAGGAATAGGACTATTCAGAGGGAAAATGATAATGTTATGTGGAAAACTCGCTCAGATACCTATGACAGTCAATGGAACTTCGACAAAAGAAGATTTTGAGATTATCAAATTCATTGAGGACAGTGTCGCATTTACTATACTACTCGAAAAACATTAGATTGAAAGAGATCAAGCTAGAAAGAACGAAGAAGAAGAGGTTTTAGAACAACAGAGACAAGAGTTAAAAGATTTCATGACTAAAAGGATTTCACAGTTGATAGAAGAACAAGAGAAACTCTCGAAGTCATCTAACACTAGAAGCCTAGATATTGAGGCCAAATCTACACAAAAGGATGAAATTTATACCCTAGAAAAAGAAGAAGTGATACACCTAAACCCTAGGTGAGAATCTCACTAGCACGAAGTGACTATGTCCAAGGAAAATAAGAATCAAAATGAGAAGAGAATCACCGAGACAAAGCTCAATGGAAAGAAGGCTAGAAAGCTAAGTAAGAAGAAGGATAAGATTGAAAAATCACAAAAGATCCCA
>JZKD02S1908023.1:2980-14769 GCA_000966675.3 Picea glauca
GAGATTCCTTATCTAGTTTTTGCTAGAGCACTGGAAGAGAATTGGGATATCCTAAGGGATTTTGTAGTAGAGAAAGGAATCTCATTCCTAGTGTTGTATAGGTTGAGGGGGAAGATCATTGGTTTATTGGGATAGTTGTAGAGGGGTTCCTTGCATGTGAGAGTTTTTTTTAGTTGTGGGATGAGTAAGAGGTCTTAGAGCCATACATTAAGACTTCACCCTTATGGATTCATAACCTTATCTTGGGATGGACTCTATCATATAAATATTAAGTGTGACATAGATCCTAAGGTTGGGAGAAGAATCCTTCATTTGTGGCCAATTCGAGGATCATTATCCTAGAAATATAAGTGTTTATCTATTGTGTTATAATTATGCATAAATTGTTGATATATTGTGTTTTCTATTCTACATTTTATTATTTATAGTTTGATCAATTCTGTTGGCACAGGGGAAGACCCGGGGTTCAACGCTCAAGAGTGCACCAACAAAACCCTAACTACCTGCCCTTTCGGCAACACCTACGAAGAAGATGAAGTCTCACCCGAGGTAGAGGCAGGGGTGGTTTCAAGACTCAAGTGTCTAAAACCTTAGCCGAGACACCAATCTGTGATTATATCTATTACAAGGAACTTATCATAGATCATTCATCTATATTTAACCCTTATGGTACTTCTTAGATGGCACAGAACATCGCAGTGAATACTTAGACTAAAGATGATTATCCACAAACATATATTAGATTCAACAGATCAAGAACTAAACATCTTATATATTAGATCTAACATTCATTCTTTTATCATAAGCACAAAACATAACTAGATCTACTTAATCACAACAAGAACTTAGCCAAAAGGAAACAACACTTAGATCAAAGCATAGAGCACATTACACAAAGTTACCATGGTTCGCCCCCACCCTGGGGCTACGTCCACAAATTCTTCTTCTTTATACTATCTCGGTCCAGCAATTACAGTACAGAGCTTTAATGACCCTTACTTCGCACAGGACAAAAGATCTGCGTAGCTCACTAGATCCTTCTTCCTTGTGCTCATCACAAAACCACAACAACTTACACTTAGCATTCTGATCTCCTTACAATCATGCACAGAGCACTTGCGATACACATCTGACCACACAACTCCAGCTACTAGCACTAAGCCTTTAGCTATACATTTGCACTAAGTTGTCCCCCCTACTTACATTGCCTAAGTATCTATTTATAGATTACAAAATGGGCCTAAATGTGGGTAAATCCACGAGCTGACATCCCTTTCCCTTTACATCAACCCAAAAACCCTAAAAGGTACCCAAAAATAGGTCTTTCTTGCTTCGCGTTACGATCCGTCTTTGGTAAGCTGTCACAGTCCCAAAATGGTCAAGTATGACCAAGTATCCTTCAAAACTTGGTCAAGGGCCAACAGGCCCCCAACACTCACCTGTGATTCATCTCGAGTCACTCAGGTCTGTTCAATTCCACCTCGAATGCCTCGATCTTGGCTCGAGCTGCTTCGACCTGCTGCAGTGCCACAACCTCTTGCTCAGTAAGTTCTTGGATCACTATGTCATTGAGCGGTCCTTCCAGGCATTGTTCTGCAGTGATGACAACCTGTTTGAGTTCAACTTCCTGGTTTTCAAGTTCAATGAACAGTTGGCATGCCTTTTCTTGGATCAGTTGAAGCCATTGGGAGACTTCCATCACTTTACTTTGCAACGCATGTACCTATTGTTGGGTTGTGTGTTGTTCTGCGAACCTCTTCATTCTTTCAACTGGGGTCAAATTCTTTATCTATGTCTGTAGCATGTCTGCATGTTGCTTGGATTCTTAGAGTTGTGCCTCCAATGTCTACAATTCTGGAGTCTCTGCGAGGGTTTCATAAGTCTGGGCGCTTCTAGCGCTCAGTTGCTTGCATTCCAAGGTGAAGGTTTTTAACCGACCAACTGTGCTTCAAGAAGTGGCCTCTCTTAGATCTCTAATTTCCTGAGGGGTCTTGGGCACGATGTGGAGCTCTAGATCCATGATGTGTTGTTGGAGTTGATGGATTACTTCTTCCAGTTGGGTCACTTGTTGTGGAAGACGGTCTTCTATATTCACCTCTATGACTGTCACATAGTGCAGTGATTTGTGAATCCTTTCCTGGACTTCAAGTTGCTCTGCTAGCAACTGTGCCTTTTCCTCATCCCACTTCTCTTTCAGGGCAAGCTTTTCCCATTCTGCCTCCTTCTATTTTTCTAGAAGTGTTTTTTGTGCTTGCATAAAATCTTGGGTGGCTTGCGTTGTGTCTTCTTGAGCTTGTCGAAGGCGAGATTCGACTTGATCAATGATCTGCTGTAACTGTGTGGGCTCATCGCCTGTTCCTGATGTTTCACTTATCACGGGTGTTGTAGACACTGCTTGGTTGGACTGGAGTGCCTGTTTCACTTCTTTGAGTTCACCTTTGATTCGGTTGAAGAGCTCCTCCTACTTTGCTTCTTGCTTTTCTGCGAGCTCGAGTGAAACATCATTCAACGTGGTAATTAAGAAGTCAAAGTCATCTGGGGTAAGGGTAGTTTTAAGCGTGGTCCAGGTAGCCTTAGATTTCTTTTAGGAGGAGGGTTTTGGTGGTGTCATCTTTCTTTTCATGGAGGGATACTCCTCCTCTCTTGGTGGAATCACTTCCCCTCTGTTTTTCTCTACTTCTGTACCGCCTAGCTCGTCACCATCACCCCCCTGCGCAGGTGAGATAGAAGCAGTCTTCGCAGATGTGCTATGGATATCTTCAACTTCGTCATCCTTCTTAGTCTTGCTTGGCCCAGGTGTATCCGACATATCTTCAGGGCTTTCCTCGTCGTACATATTTGCGGGGTCTACTACAACAAGTAGGTATGTTGACCATTCCTTGCTGATCTCCTCCAAGTCGTCCTCTGTCATCTTGTAGTAGGATTGGAGCTGTTGTTTATGTTCATCACCGTGCGCTATAATGTAGATGAAGTGGCGATCCATGCTAAAGTTTATCAAAGGTCTAAACCTATGGAGTGTGTTCGGGGTGATTCCTGGTGTAGATTGAATTGTAGTTTTTAGTTGGTTGAAGTAGGTGTGGAAGACAACGTTAGACTGCCACTGCTTGTTCATGTCACTGGAGTACCACAACATACAAAAATTCGCGGCTAGTGGTTCGAAAGATTTGATCTCCAGGAAAGTGGCTCCCTCTGGAAGATCCCAAGCGATGAAATCTATGAGTATGAGTATCCAACTAAAGTGGAACTCATACCCTTGGTCTTGCGCTCCTCTGAAATCCAGCTCTAACTGGTTGACGAGATACTACGCCCAATTCATCTATAGTCCCTCGGCACACTTCCCTGCGAGGTCAACTACGAAGTCAATCACCTGTGTTGGTATGTTCTTATGAACTAATTTTCCCATGATCAACTGACATGCAAGGCGCACTACGCTACTTTGGATGGAGGCTACCTTGTAGCCTCGTGTGCCCTTCTCTACATCGCCATAAGTTTCCTTTATCTGTTGTGCTAGTGCTCGGTCAGAGGTCTTGCCTAGGTAAAAGTCTTGTGGGTTAGGGCCTTGTATGTTGAGTCCTGTGATCCAATTGATCAGAGTTAGATCCACAGTAATGCGGCTGTCCAACCATAAATATTCGTCGTGATAGCAAGACAACAACAACCTAACGCATGCATTGACTTCCTGGTGTCTGCCGAAGTGAGGGATCTTCATTACATTGAGAAGTGTGGACTGCGTGAGGTTTTGGGTCCAGGACTGTGGGAAAATCTTAGGATTACGGCCTTTGGTCTTAGTTAAGTATTTATGTAGAACCAACATACTAAAGGTTTTGCGCTCTCCAAGGTTAAAATCACTAAATTTTAGTCCTGCGAGCTTATCTTGGTCAACATGTACTGTGCGCACTCCTTTCAGAAGATACGTGGTGATCAATTTGCACTCAAAGTCTCTAGGTACACTGTCACGGTTAATCTTGTCGCTCAAAGGTGGGATGTAAACTGACAAAATGTGCGGGATCAGCTTGGCGTTTTCAATATCATCTCTATTCTTTGTTCGTGTATCAAACATGGTTCTGGAAGGTCCTGCACCGTGAGAAGTGGAGGGAGAAGCTTGGATTCCTCCCGACGACGATGCTTGCACACCTATAGACATCCTTCTCTCTGACATGACTCTCTCAGCCATTAGTTCAGTCAAAACTTCTTCAACTACTTTCTCAACAGTTCTGACCTCGTCTGACATACAAGCTTGGGTCCACTAGCTTAGGTGTGAAAATGACGTCTAAGATTACGATGAACAGTAAAGAAACAAGGCAATGATCGCAGGGTGAAGTAATCTCAAGGTTTGAGCTCAAATTCTCACTTAGCAAAAAGTATTCTAGGTGCATGGAGCGACGGACTAAGTAGGGAAACTTAGCAACAGTTTGCTTCCAATGGATATGGGGCCTGCATTAACTCTGCTCTATCCATTTTGGTGCTATTCAATGGTCTAGTGAGAACCCATAATTTCTTTTCGACCCATTCGAGGCGGAGTCAAACAGGTATATTGGTCTAACAACTATATTATTGTGCCATGGTGAAGTATCAGATGTCATTGTTCTGATACCTCAACGAAGCTCGATTCTTGTGATGTTTCCTTCTGCAGGGTTCCTTCCAGAGTCGTCTATAGCTTTATGATTTTGGCCCTCTTCTTACTTAGATTTCTATCATTTTTCCCAGTGAGCTTAGTCTCAGTCACCCTCTTTCCATTCTGAATCTTATCTTCTCTTGACATAGTCATTTCACGCTACCTAGGATCTTTCCTCAGATCCAAGGGTCATACTCCTTCATCATATGGGTTAGATATTTCGGTCTTCTGTGGTTCCTCTAACACTCTTATAGCTTCAACATCTAGGTTCCTAGTGTTTAACAATGGGGATCTGTTCTCTTTTTCTTCCATCAAGTAGGCTATCCTTCTAGTCATAAATTCCATGTGTTCTTGCTTCTTTTGTTCTAGGTCTTCCTTTTCTTCTTTCCTCTAGATCTAGTCTTTTTCAATCCAGATCTTTCCTAGAAAAGCTGGAAATGGGGAACAGTCCTCAGTAAAGCTAATGACTTTGAACTCTTCCTCTATCGAAGTTCCATGGGTATTCATAGTTATTTGGGTAATTTTTCCACACGGGGTTACCATTTTGCCTTTAAATAATCTGATAGTTCCTAGTGAAGGAACCAGAGAAGGTCTTCCTAGGTTTTCCCAAGTTCTTTTTGTCATAATATTCATTGGTGTTCCCTCATCCAGGGCACAGTCAATGTCGAAGTCTCCTATTCTTACTTTGATTTTCTCCTGTTCTTTGAATATTTCTGACAAACTGACATCCTCATGATCATCTAGGGTTTCTTTTATTTTTAGTAACATGATCTCTGATTATTTCTGGGGTTCTTCCATAATTTTAGTCTCTTGATCTCCTTTAGAGTTTTCTTGTTCCATATTTAGTTTTGCAAGTCTAGCAATAACAATCATTCTAGGGAAATCCAATACTTCATGGTCCATAGCTTTACAACAGAGGCAGCTAGGGTTTCTCCCAGGGTATTCCTTAGAAATATGGCCTGGTCTTTTGCAACTATAACAAAGAGTTAATCCTCTCTTTCTCTTCAATGATCCCCAACTCTTCTTGTACTGCGCGCTAGGATCATAATGGCTGGCCTGCAAAAATTTCTTTCTAGGATCTTGCATCCACTTGTTAGTCTAGACATTCTTTCTATGCATAGGTATAACATATCTACTATTATACTTATCATATCTATTCATATCAAACTTTCTTTCATCTATTAATGCCCTAGTTTTTAAGCTAGGATAGAATCTATCAAACATACATAGATCCATGTTCTAGAAACAAAAAATTTCACTTATCTACAGAGCACAAAGCTTCCAGATCTAAGAACTTTTGACTATTCTTACCTTTATTAGAGCACAGAGCTTACAAATCTTACCTCTTTTCTGCAGATCTGACTTCTTTCTTTCAGAAATTTCCACTTTTACTTTTCTTAGAGCACATAGCATTCATATCTCACTTCTTTTCTTTAGATCTGACCTTATTCCTGGTACAAATATGCACAAGTTGAGTAAAAATATGCACACTAGGGAAAAAGATCTACGCACAGAGCTTTCTTTTGCACAACGTTTCTTTTTCCTCAGTTCTCAACAATCACAGTTTCAGGTCCTGACACCGAAACCATTTGTTGTCACAGGGGAAGACCCGGGGTTCAACACTCAAGAGCGAACCAACAAAACCCTAATTACCGTCCCTTTCAGCAACACTTGCGAAGCAGATGAAGTCTCACCCGAGGTAGAGGCAGGGGTGGTTTCAGGACTCAAGTGTCTGAAACCTTAGCTGCGACACTGATATGTGATTATATCTATTACAAGGCACTTATCATAGATCATTCATCCATATTTAACCCTTATGGTACTTCGCAGATGGCACAGAACATCGCAATGAATACTTAGACTAAAGATGATTAGCCACAAACATAGATTAGATTCAATAGATCAAGCACTAAACATCTTATATATGAGATCTAACATTCATTCTTTTATCATAAGCACATAACATAACTAGATCTACTTAATCATAGCAATCACTTAGCCAAAAGGAAACAACACTTAGGTCAAATCATAGAGCACATTACACAGAGTTACCATGGTTCACTCCCACCCTGGGGCTACGTGTCTTCTTCTTTATATTATCTCGGTCAAGCAGTTACAACACAAAGCTTTAATGACCTTTACTTCGCACATGACAGAATATCTGCGCAGCTTGCTAGATCCTTCTTCCTTGCGATCAGCACAAAACCACAACAACTTGCACTTAGCATTATGATCTCCCTACAATCATGCACAAAGCACTTGCGATACACATCCGACCACACAGGTCCAACTACTAGCACTAAGCCTTTAGCTATACATTTGCACTAAGTTGCCCCCCCTACTTACATTGCCTAAGTATCTATTTATAGATTACAAAATGGGCCTAAACGTGGATAAACCCATGGGCCGACATCCCTTTTCCTTTACATCAACCCAAAACCCTAAAAGGTACCCAAAAATAGGTCTTGCTTGCTTCACATTGCACTCCGTCTTTGGCAAGCTGTCGCAGTCCCAAAATGGTCAAGTATGACCAAGTATCCTTCAAAACTTGGTCAAGGGCCAACAAATTCTATGTTTATGTATTGAATCTACATATTCATTGTTGAATTCATTATAGAATTGCATTCGTGTGTTAAAGTGAAATTGAATTTTTAAGGTTGTTGTAACTTTTCTTCTATTCTTGAATGCTACAACCAATCAAAGAAATAGATTTTCATTTACATTGAGTATCAGAGTAAGAATTTGTGGATATTTTTAATACCCCATCACATGAAATGATTTATAGAGGTGACTGGGTATGTTACAAAATGGTACCATAGCTACTAGTCCCAATGTTAGGGTTGTTATATGGGATAGGAATTAGATTGCAAAAGGATAGATTATAGTTTACATATGAAGTGTTGGAAAAATGCCCAATTTGATTATGGAAGAAATTCAAAACATTTGTAATATGGTTAGAATAGAATTATGATCCTATTTGAAAAATTGAAGTTTGGAAAATCCCTTACAATGGTAGGATTGTTTGAAAAATCAATGTTTCAAAAAGCCCCATTTGTGGTCTTGTTTGAAAACTTAAAGTTCAAACAATCCCCTATAGTTGCAAGCCTGTTTGAAAGATAAAAGTTAACAAAACCTTTAATGGGCGTAGAGTGTTTCGAAAGATCGAAGTTAAAAGAATATTTGGTGCCTATGGAGTATTTCAAAAGATCGACATTAAGAGAAGATTTAATGGCCACAAAGTGTTTCAAAAGTTCAAAGATAAGAAAAGACCAAATGGTCTAGCATAATTTCAAAATATAAAAGTTTTCAAATATTTGATTGTCTTGAACAAGTTAGAATAATCAAGGTTTGTAAAAGCCTTAGATTGGTAGAAGTAAGAAAAGGTGTCTAGAGCCAATTTCTTATTTTGGACATAATAGGAGCATATGAAATCTAATGGAGTTGAAATTTTATGTGATCATCCACAATGATTTTAGGTCTCATGGTATATTTACCTCCATAATTCTGGAAAATGGAAATCAATAATTTTTGGAGAATACTTGATGGTTCCTCCTGGCAACAACTTTGTTGATGATGAAATTTGGATAATGTAGAATATGAATAAGTAGGAGAAGATTGTAACACCCTCGACCATTGAGTAACTTTCCTAGGGATTGGGCATAAATATTTCTCTCTCCTTAACATCTCAGATCCTATGTCTAAGGTATTTATCCTCTTCTACTCACCCGCAATGTTCTAATGACTGCTACTAGGCTCAAATCTAAGCTTTGGATTGCAAGTTATGGCTTCCCAAAGTTCTTCGAGCGTTCATTGGTTGAGGCCCACATGGTGGCCACATGGATCCACCTCACACATGTTGTTTCTAAGTTCCTTCCTCCACAGAGGAAGACCATCCACCATCTGATCCCATGACTAGACTTAATCTCTTTCTCATATATCAGTTGTGGAGTAATTCGGCACTTCAAGACTTCATGCCTCTTTTATATCTACGCATGAGACCACCTGAAGTTTCGAACTTCTGAAGTCCCATAAGATTTCCACGTGGCTCTCGCCTTCGGGCCTTTCAGTCTCTCTACCATACTACACCCCAAACTCTCCAGAGTCCTGGTCACTTCACCAACCCCTTTGGCTAGGCGAACACATACCACGAGATGACACGTGGAAGAGCCAGGGGTGACATGCGCCCTCATCAAGGGTGACACATTTCACATTCCAGTAGGTATATAGGATATGTGATATGCATGAATCCAGGTGACACATGGTAGGTCTATCGTGGGTCCATGTCACCCTGGGTGATGTCACTATGCCATGTCACTCCGGAATGACAACCTTCTAATATCCCTTAGATCTCACGGTCGAGATCTGGTCATGTAGACCCATAGATATACGACTCTTTTCACTTTGGGGATTCCACGTTCAATATTTTTGTGATGAAAACTCCATTCTCCCGAAGTTGATCAGCATTGGGTTGACCACAGCCTAGATCTGACGGTTAGGAAGAGTCCCGAAGCGACCTCAAATCGACAGATCTTATCACTTCGAGCTTCCATGTTTAGGATTTTTGTGATGCAAACTCGTCCTTTCTCCTGAATTTGGTTAGCGTCAGGCTGACCACAGCCTAGATCTGACGGTTAGGAAGAGTCCCGAAGCGTCCTCAAATCGAGAGCTCTTATCACTTCGAGCTTCGACATTCGGGGGTTTCATACTATAAAATTCTCCTTTATCCCAAAGTAGTCAATGCTGAATTGACCATGGGATAGATCCAACAATCAGGGAGGGATCCAACATGCCCTCAAATCAATGGTTCCCATCACTTCGTTGTTTCAGCCTTCGGGAATTTTGGTGTTACAACGCCTCGGTCCTCTTGAAGTGGTCAATGACGGGTTGACTTCGTCGTAGATCCGACGGCTAGGAGAGAACCCGAAGGAACCCCAGATCAATGGTCTTGGTCACTTCGTAGCTCCGACCTTTAGGGGTTTTGGCTTCACTGCCACTCCATTTTCCCGAAGTGGGACTTCACCAAAGTAGCATGTGTGGGTCCCTTCTCTTGAAATATCGGATGGTAGGCAGGGATCCTAACGATCTCCCCCAAATCTATGGCTCTCCTTCACTTCATAACTTCGGCTTTCAGGGAGTTTGATGCTTTAGGATATCCATTTTCCTAAAGTGGAACTTCTCTAAAGTACCATACATGAAACCTTCCACTAGATGATCGTACGGTTAAGAAGGGGCCCCAACAAACTCCCCATATCAATGACTCACAACCTTTTGCGACTCCAGCATTCAGGTGTTTTTGATAGTTATGAAGTTTGACATCCCAGGGCTTCGATCTCCTGAAGCTCTGAAGTCATCAAGAGTTAGCTCCTTTCAGAATTAGCGTAGGGTTCCTAGACCTTGGTCATATGGACCCTCTGATGAATCTTGGGCTATAAGCTCTACTCTTAGCCAATATTTGGTTAAGGCCGTGGGCGCGAGCCTAAGGTCTCTTAGGATACTAGTTTGAAGGAAGTGCCTTCCTAGCTCACAGAAATTTAAGTTTTGAAATAGAGCGAGGTAATCTCATGGAATTACTAAGATGATAGAAGTGCCAAGAAGCTTTCTCTGACTCTAGAACTATGAGGAAACTCCCTGGGGAAAACACCTTCAAGGGTTAAACTGGAGCATATGGAAAATCAAGCAGAAGCATAAGTCCTCGAGGAGATAAATACATACACATCACTTCATCAGTCAATATAGAGGCCAATGTTAAATGTATACATACATGAATTCATTCATTCATTATTCCATTTCAAAGAACAAATAATCTAAAAATGAAGAAGACTTGAAAATATTGAAATTATTTGCAAGTAAATGTTATGTGTTAAAAGCAAATGGATCAACTTTGCAACACATAAATTAAAGGATTACTCATGCAATATACACATATACAGCAGCATAATCAATGAACATAAGAACATAAACACAACAATTGATAAAGGAGTTCACCCCTCTCTTGGGCTACATCTCCTTGTCCAGCTTCCAATGGATCATTATTATTAATTGCTCAAAGTGCTCAAAAACATGCCTTACAATGCTCAAACTAACCAACCAACTACTCCAATGGCTTCAGAGCGTCCAAAAACCCCTAGCTGGGCTTTTTTGGCACCTCAATCGGTCGAAAAACGAAGAAGTTAGGCCTCCTAGAAGTCCCCCCTTCAAGCTTGTTGTCTCTGCATCTACAAAACCCACTCTTGTCCAATGAACCTGGCACACACACAATTTAAAGCATGAAAACCCAAAACACATGCACAATCGTAAAATGGTGCAAACTGTCGAACCGTTAACGTAACTAAAACCCCCAACCGTCAAGCTGTTGGGCATATGGGTCCATAGGACCATGCGCGTTTTTAAATGGGGCTCCATCCCATAGAAAATAATAAAGTGACACTTGGCAGAATTTATTTGGTTACACAACCATTTGAACCATATATGAAACGCGTGCCCATACCATAATACATATAACCGTGGGTCACATATGTGAAAGCACGTGACCAAGGGCTGGGGATAAGCCCCGGCCCGGTCGCGGCCCAAACCACACAAACATTTGACTTTAAATATAATATGGAGCGTATATACATCAAGGCATAAATGATAGCCCATTGGTTGGTCAGAGTTTGTAAAAGAATTATGCGGTGGGGAGGTTCGAGGGGCAAACCCCACGGACTCCAATATATTTTAACAAACACAACAATAGCAAATATCGGGGTGCCAGGTGGCAGCCCATGATTGGGCCACATGGCACCCAATCACTTGCCCCAAACAGTGCCACGTGTCGACTTCCCATTCGAACAACTGTCAACCGATAGATGATTTCCATGTCACCACATGCCACATCATCACATGTACGGTCGTATGGCTCTGCCACATCAGCCTGTACGGACTATACAGACTGTACAATCAACATCATTTTTTTGCATGTTTGACTTAATGAAAATATTGCAATATCTCTCGCTCCCGACGTCTGTTTGAGATGAAATGATTTGTATTGGGTTTGCAATGACAATCCCTACGCCCTCGTCCGTTTTGAAGTGATTCCGAGCACTTTGAATTTTTGAGCAAAATTTGATCCCCTAATCACACCTCCCCATTGGGAAGCTTTTGGACCTCCAAAAGACTATTTTCAGTCTATGTGAAG
>JZKD02S1908023.1:19935-36396 GCA_000966675.3 Picea glauca
TCACACATATTGAGTTTTCCATAGTCTCTTGCCCAATATAGTTATATTTACAAACTGGGGGAAACATGGTGTTACAATTCCCTCCCCTTAAAGTATCATCGTCATCGATGTTCTATCTGTCAACATGCTCTGTATATATAGAAGTAAACAAAAATGGATATGCTTGTCTCATGGCATCCTCCATTTCCCATGTAGCCTCATTTGGGCCAAAGTGTTTCCACTTCACCTTGACCTTTGCAATGGATCAAATCCTGAGTGAGGTTTCCTTCCTATCTAGTATGCATTGAGGTTTTGGAAGGAATTATCCCTCTGACTCCACCTGGATCAAAGACCATCCGATTATATGATTAGAATCATGTACATATTTCTTCAATAATGAAACATGGAAAACATTATGTGCCTTTATTGTGGGAGGGAGTGCTAGCCTATAGGATACAGGTCCCAATCTATCTAATACTTCAAAGGGCCCACAATACCAAGGTACCAGCTTGGCACAATCTCCCATTCTCAGGGAACTCTTCACGGGCCTAACTCTAAGATAGACATGGTCTCATGTCTTGAACTCTCTAATAGTTCTCTTTCTGTCGACATAACTCTTCTGTCTATTCTGAGAAATTTTCATATTTTTCTTTATCTGAATCACTTGTTGTTCCATCTCTTTCAACATGTCAGGTCTGATTGTAATTCTATCCACTGGATTACTCCAGCTGATTGGAATCTTGCATTGTCTACCATAGAGGGCTTCAAAAGGGATCATCTTCAATGACTCTTGATAACCGTTGTTGTAGGAAAATTCTACCAATGGAAGGTAGTCTTCCCACTTCTTAGGCCGATGCATTACATGCATCCTTAACATGTCTTCTAATATCTGTTTTAATCGTGTGTCCATCAATTTGAGGGTGATAGGTTGTGCTAAACAACAATTTAGTCTTAAAACCATTCATTAAGGACTTCTAGAAGCTCAAAGTAAATTTTGTGTCTCTATCAGATATAATCTCCCTAAGCATGCCATGCAGTCTAAATATCTCCTTCATGAAGATGTTGGTGATATGTATTGCCTTGCAAGTTGACTTGACAAGAATGAAGTGAGTAGACTTGCTCAATTTTTCCACCACTACCATGATTGTGTCATTATGCTTGGCTGATTTTTGTAATCCGGTGATAAAATCCATGGAAATGGTTTCCCATTTCCATTCTAGAATTGGTAGGGGTTGTAACAACCCTGTTGGATTCTGGTGTTCTGCCTTAACTTGCTAGAACTCTAGACACTTAGTTAAATAATCAACTATTTCCTTTTTCAATCCAGGCAATAATGACCCTAATATTATGGCCACTGGATTATTAGGGTCATTATTAGGGTCTGCAATATTCATCATGGGTGCATGGGTCAGAAGGTATTTAAGTTCCTGAAATCCTTCTTCAAATTCTGATGTCCAAGTGAATTTAACCCCTTTTTTCTGAAGGGCAGTGATTGGACAACCAATCTTGGAAAATCCTTTTACGAACTTTATATAGTATCCTTCTAAGCCCATAAAGGATTTGATATCAGATACATCCTTTTGGGTAGGCCATTCCATGATAGATCTGATCTTGTCAGGGTGTATTTCCACTCCTTCAGAAATAATATGGCCTAAGTAATGGACTTGCTTCTGGAAAAAATCACACTTGCTAAAATTAACATAGAGATAATGCTCTCTTAATACTTGTAGCACTAATTTAAGATGTTCTTCATGCTCCTCTTTGTTCTTGGAATAAATTAGGATATCATCAATGAAAACCAATACAAATATGTCTAGGAATTTGTTAAGTACATTATTAATCAAGCACATAAAAGTGGCAGGGGCATTGGTTAATCCAAATGGTACTACCACACATTCATAGTGACCATACCTCATCCTGAAGGATGTTTTGTGGATGCCTTCATCCTTGATTCAAAATTGATAGTATCTAGACCTTAAGTCAATATTTGAGAAAATGGAATCACCCCTTAATTGTTTGAACAAGTCATCAAATCTTGGTAAGGGATGCTTGTTTTTTATTGTTGTCTTGTTGAGTTGTTTATAGTCTATGCATAGTCAGAGTGTGCCATATTTATTTTTCACAAAAAAGGTTGGTGCTCCCCATGGAGATACACTGGGCTAGATGTATCCTTTGTCCATCATCTCCTTTAGTTGTAGCTTGGGCTCAACTAGCTCTAGTGTACTCATCCTATAGGGTGTCCTAGACATTGGAACTGCTCCTGGTGCAAGTTCTATTGAGAAGTCAATGTCTCTTCTCGGAGGTAGACCCAGTACCTCTCTTGGGAACACGTATTTATACTCTCTTAATATAGGGTGGTCCTCTAGGTTTGGTTTTTCATCCTCAACATATTCCAACACCTGTATTGCATATAGAGGACATCCCTTTCTGCAATACTTTTTCATTTGAAGGGATGATATTCGTCTCACTGAGACACGATTCTGAATCCCTTCGAGGGTTATCATTATCCCTTCTTCATTTACACATTCTAAATTTTTATGGTAACAGTCCAAATTGGTTTTTAAAGAAGGTAACCAGTCCATACCAATCAACAAGCCATAAGATCCTAGGGGAAGTATGTTAAGGGTCACTTGGGTAGGAAATCCATCCATAATGAATTGACAATCTGGTATGACCTCTGCTAGTTTTTGTTTGGCTCCAGTGGTTAGTTGTACCAACCATGGATTAACATGTCTAACTGTTTTCATTTTACACTTGTCAACATTCCAAGGGGCCACATAACTCATATTAGAACTAGGGTCAATTAAAATAGAAACTAGATGGTTGGAGATCATGCCTTCCATCTCCACCACTGAAGCTTGTTGGCCGTCTTGTTTATTATCCAAGGTTGCATAAATCCATGGCATGCTATTAGCCGCATCATTGACTATGGTAGCTTCTTGGATATTATAGACTCTCCCACTGTTCTGTTGTCTATGTGGGCAATCCCTCAGCAGATGCTCTTCTCCACAAACCCAACATTTCAAGGGTTCTCTCTTTGGGTTATCAGTCTTTCCTAGGGTTGATCCAAAAGGATTATTTCCACTCTGGGAGGGGAAATTCTGTTGATACACACTTCTGGTAGGAAGGATCATCCTAGAACCCTTCCTATAGTTCTTAAATCTTGGGGATTTAAACCCCTTCTTCTTGAATCCCGAACTACTCTTCTTCTTCCAGTCCTCACGAGGTTATGTTTGACTCTTGAACTGTTCATAACAATACCTTGCCTTCCAGATAGTCTCTTCTAAGGTCTTTGGCTTGTCAAACTCAATCTTGTCCCAATAGGACTGAGGTAAGCCACTAATAAATCGCTACACTTTTACCTTTTCATAATTTATGTAGGGTACATACCTTAGAAAATCAAGGAATTTATTGATATACTCTTCTATGGTGAGTTGTCCTAGCCTAAGTTCATAGAACTCCTTAGTCTTCCCATCAAAGTATTTATCTGACAGATACTTCTCCTTGAAGTATTTATCAAACTATTTCCATGATAATTCATTCTCATGGATTCCTTTCACATTCCTTAGATCTTCCCACCAAATGGAAGCCTTTCCATTCAGGTTGAAGATAGATATTCAAGACTTCAAGTTTTTAGAGTAGTCATGAACTCTGAAGTACTTATTTAAACTAAGAATCCAAGCTTTCGCCTCTTCCCCTTTCTTAATCTCTCCATCGAAAGAGGGTGGTTTGGCTTTCTTGAACTCTTCAGGATCACGACTTTTGGAATTCTTTCGCTTCTTTCCTTTCCTTTGAGAATGTGAGTTAGTCTTGCTACTAGAAGACCCCTTGGGGTTTCCAGCTTCCTCTTGAGAGGACTCTCCTGATGAGTGTCCCCTTCCTCCAGGTTGGGACTTCCTCAAGGTACTCCTCTGAGTGTGACCACTTATGGGGCCACGTTTTCATATCTCAGGTGGGCTTTGACTTCTCTTTGTATGTCATCGGCCCACATGACTGGTTGCAGGTCCATGCTGCAGTTGCCTCTGTATATTAGATAAGCTCTGCAACAAGACTGCATTAATTTATGTTTGTTTTTATTGCTCCTTTATCAATCTCTCGTTGTCATCCTTGCAACTTTGTAATTCAACCATGAGGATCCTTATAGTTTCATCCATATCCAAAGAGGTCTCCACCGCCCTCCTCTCGTCAAATTCTTTGTCTCTATTGTGGGATTTATCCCCTACTTCCTGGAACGTCACCATCCTTTATAATTTGTAGTTTCCTATGATTCACTGACTGCTTGAGTGTTGAAAAACAACTCATTTTTAGCCAACGATCTATTAATTTATGAACAATACACAATTCATATTTCTTAAATACACACATAGAGTAGAAAGTTTCATTATTTTCTTCTGTAACTATTTAACCAGATTCTTTAGGAAAAAGGTAAGATAGGGTGTCACCATTAAAATTCCTTTGAATATGGTTTTTAAGCGACTCGTCCATGAGCCCAAGAAGGCTAAGTGTTGTAACCATGCTCTAATACCAATTTGTAACACCCCCGACCCTTGAGTAACTTTCCTAGGGATGGGGTATCAAGATTTCTTTCTCCTTAACATCTTAGATCCTCTGTCTGAGGTCTCTATCCTATTATACTCATCCACAGTGTTCTAATGACTACTACCATGCTCAAATCTGAGCTTTGGATTGCAAGTTGTGGCTTCCCAAAGTTCTTCAGTCGTTCATTGGTTGAGGGCCACGTGGCACCCACATGGATCCACCTTACACGTGTTGTTTCTAAGTTCCTTCCTCCACGGTGGAAGACCATCCACCGTCCCATCCCATGACTAGACTTAATATCTTTCTCATATATCAGATGTGTAGGAATTTGGTGCTTCATGCCTCTTTGATATCTACACACAAGACCACCCGAAGTTCCAAACTTTCGAGGTCTCATAAGCTTGCCACGTGGATCTGAACTTCGGGCCTTTCAATATCTCTACCATACTACACCCCAAACTCTACGAAGTCCCAAAGTCTCAGAGTCCCGGTCACTTTACCAACCCCTTTGGCTAGGCAGGCACGTACCATGAGCTGACACGTGGAAGGGACAAGGGTGACATGTGCCCTCATCAAGGGTGACACATGTCATGTTTCAATAGGTATATAGGATATGTGATACGCATGAATCCAGGTGACATGTGACACGTCTATCATGGGTCCACATCACCCTGGGTGACATCACTACACCACATCACTTTCGACTGACAACCTTCTAATATCCCTCATATTTCACGATCGAGATTCAGTCACATAGACCCATAGATCTACGACGCTTGTTGCTTCAGGGATTCGACATTCGGGAGTTTTGCGATGAAAACTCCTCCTTTCTCCCAAAGTTGGTTAGTGGCAGGCTAACCACATCCTAGATCTGACGGTTAGGAAGAGTCCCTAAGCATCCTCAAATCGACGACTCTTATAACTTTAGACTTCGACGTTTAGGAGTTTTGCGATGAAAACTCCTCCTTTCTCCCGAAGTTGGTCAGCGTCTGGATGAACACAACCTAGATCTAATGTTTAGGAAGAGTCCCAAAGCGTCCTCAAATCGATGGCTTTTGTCACTTCAAGTTTCGGTGTTCAGGGGTTTCATGCTATATACTTCTCCTTTCTCTCGAAGAAGTAAACATAGAATTGACCATGTCGTATATCCAACGATCAAGGAGGGATCCAACATGTCCTCAATTCAACGGTTCCCATCACTTCATTTTTTTAGCCTTCGGGTATTTTGACATTAGAACGCCTCGGTCCTCCTAAAGAGATCAACATCGGGTTGACTTCATCATAAATCTAGAAACTAGGAGAGAACCCGAAGGATCCACAGATCGACGGTCCTACTCACTTCGTAGCTTCGGCCTTCTGGGGTTTTGGCTTCACTGCCACTCCATTTTCCCGAAGCGGGACTTCATCGAAGTACCATGTGTAGGTCCCTTCTCCTAAAAGATCGGACGGTAGGCAGGGCTCCTAACGATCTCCCACAAATCTACGTCTCTCCTTCACTTCGTAACTTTGGTGTTTGGGGATTTTGATGTTATAGCATCTCCATT
Organism: Picea glauca; assembly: GCA_000966675.3. Lineage (NCBI taxonomy): Eukaryota > Viridiplantae > Streptophyta > Pinopsida > Pinales > Pinaceae > Picea > Picea glauca. The sequence continues at coordinate 25,998 of JZKD02S1908023.1, forward strand.
CTCCCAAAGTGGAACTTTGTCGAAGTACCATACGCGAAACCTACCACTAGATGATTGAATGGTCAAGCAGGGGCCCCAACGGACTCCCCATATCAATGACTCACAACCTTTCGCGACTCCAACATTCGGGTATTTTTGACAGTTATGAAGTTTGACATCCCAGGGCTTTGAGATCCCAAAGCTCTGAAGTCATCAAGAGTTAGCTCCTTTCAAACTTAGCGCAGGGTTCCTAGACCCTGGTCATATGGACCCTCTGATGAATCTCAGGCTATAAGCTCCACTTTTAGCTGAGCTTTGCTTAAGGCCGTGGGCGCGAGCCTAAGGTCCCTTAGGCTACTAGTTTGAAGGAAGCACCTCCCTAGCTCGCAAAACTTTAAGTTCTAAAACAAGGCGGGGTAATCTCGTGGAATTATCAAGACGGTAGTAGTTCCAAGAGGCTTGCTCTGACTCTGAAACTCTGAGGTAACTCCCTGGTGAAAACACCTTCGAGGATTAAATTGGAGCACATGGAAAATCAAGAAGAAGAATAAGTCCTCAAGGACATAAATACATACACATCACTCGATCAGTCAATACAAAGGCCAATCTTAAATGTATACATACATGCATTCATTCATTATTCCATTTCAAAGAACAAAGACATGAAAATAATTATCAAAACTAGAATACGTGATGTGACTGCTGAAAGGGGTGCACGTTTCCACCCAACCATAGGTTCAATCACTCCTAATGGATTTACCATTGGCCACCCCCGATCTAGGCCACGATGATTTGAGATTAAATATTTTCTTCTGGTTCAGCGAAAGTTAGGGACGAAGGTTACTCTCCTTCTCGCAACTCAGTAATAGATAGGGACAAAGGTTACTCTCCTTCTCTCGTGATCAGAACAAGATCCTTTTCCAGTTCTTCCTCGAACTTGAGCTTAGTCTCCCTTCTCTTCTCTGTTCGTAGGTCTTTCTCTGCCCACCACGCCTTTCTTTCTTTCCTTCCTCAACAATATTGCGTGTAGCCTGAATTCCCAGTCTGTGGACAAGTCTGGAAGCATTACAGATGGGCGGTCTATCCCATCCCCTCATTAACTCTTGAGGAGGTCTTCCCCCCTACTAGCCTGACTGTAATTCATTCCTAGGTCAGAGGGTTCTTTGATCCTGAGCAATTAAATCCAACAAAGTAATGGTTTGTTGGAGGTTAACGCAACCATTCTCGGTCCCCTTCACTATCTCTTTCATAGAACTCTTGGTCTCTCTTAGCACACCCCCCCTTCCAACAATCATGCAACACTTATCCATTTTCTAGTAAATAACAAAATTTACATTTATCGACCTTTTATACAAAGGCCCATCAAGTCAAACATGCACAGATATTGAGTTTTTCATAGTCGCTTGGTCAATATAATTATATTTACAAACTAGGGGAAACAAGGTGTTACAAAGACCCAATATAGGCTTTGTCTAACTCCTAAGGGTTTTAAAGTGTCAGAGAATAAATAGGATAAAATGCACTATTTCAAGAGACATTTTTGTGATTTTTTAAACTATAAATGGAGGAAAAGTGACCCAAGACATAAAAACTAGGAAAACATTTCTTACTCAACATTTGATCTCCTCAATAAAATGGACAATTTTTTCATAGTGAAAAATTTTCAATTTTTCTCCAATTGAAAGATAATATTTTTTTCCAAAGTTTCTATCTAGGGAAAGTTGAAAAAGTAAAAGGTTGGCAATTCTAAATTGATGCAAAAAAGTATTGGAGCATCATATTGTTGAGTCGAAGGTTGAAAAAAGTCGATAATAAGAAGTACTATCTATTCCAATAATGATTTTTTTTCTATTTATTGTTGGATTTTCATATAGAGGTGGATGAAGTAGGTCTTAGACCTTGATTACCTTAGTTGGAAAATACAAAAATTGGGAAAAAAATGGAAACTTTTGGCAGGTCTAAATTTTTGTTCTGGACTCAGAATGGTGCATGAGTATAGTCATTGAAAACATATTTTAGAGGAAAGTGTAATAAAAGGTTCAACTTTTCAAAATGTGTTTCTATTTACTCTAAAATGTTCACAAAACAAAGCCTTTGGGATTGATGGACAAAGTAATTGTCAATATGGAAGATCCCCAAAGTATCTTCAATTTGGGGAAAGACATTTATGGTGATGTAGGAAAATAAAATATGTTGCCAAGGAGGACATCATATACATCATAGTTGTGCTTCTACAAGGGTGTGGAGGCATAGTTAGATGGGGGGAAATCTTGACTATGTAAAGTGCTTGTTAACTTATAGACTGAATTGTTGGACGAAGGATGTTTAAGAGTACATGGAAAGATGAAAAAAAACTTGATGAGTAGGGATATTCAAGATAATAAGTGTTATGGAAATGTTGATAATAAGTGGCCTAATACCGTGAATGGAAATTCTTTATTTATAGTGTCGATTTCATTTTAGGATCAATCAAGAAGACAAAAGGGACCAAGAAAGTTTCATAGTGCCTTAGCCACAATTCATGCAATGCATTAACTAAGGTCAATATATGAAATTTGGATTGCATATAAGAGTTGTGGGAGTCATGATCATCGCAAATGATTATTGTATATAAAGAAATGCAGATAGGTATAGGGGACATGTAATATACCAAGACACACACACACACGACATTCTTATGCATACACGAGGATTTAGGTTACTTAACCCCCTGGAGATAGAGAAAGGATACTAAGTAATAGAGGTTCTTTTGGTGAAACTCTCCAAAACAAGAAGGTGAACCGTAAGCTAGAAATGAAAGGAGAAAAGTGGAAGATGAAAGAGCAGGAAGAGCTCATTTGGAAGATGAAGGTGAACAACTTTCTGAAGGTGAATAAACACATCATTGAGAAGGATCAGAGATAACTTGCAAAAGAGAATTTCTCAATAGGAAAATGTTAGGGGAAATGGTTGAGATTGCAATGGCCTCTTGCCTGGAAATCCAACGCACTTTGTAAGCTCTTACATGGCCATGGAGCCATTGTAATACCAATGTATTTTATATTTGTGTAAATGAATAAAAAAAAGAATTTAGGTTTCCATATTCAATCTTGGTGCACACGTATGGATGAGTATACTGCATGATATTATATGGTTGTGTTATTTGTATGCTTGGATCTGTGATTATCTGTAGGTGAGCATGGAGTCTTTAGGAAGACCATGATTTATACTAATGATTCTTTGCAGGTGGATGTAGGTGGATTTAGTTGAATAGTTTGATATGTTATGTGAAGCTAGTTTATTTGCATTGTATTAGAAGTATAGTGGTTGAAATATTTTTATTATTGTTGTTATATGTTTCCAATTAGAAGGATCCATGTTGCTCTTGTTATATGAGCATAGATATTTCTTAGAGCAAAAAAGAAGGTATGTTAGTTCCAAGATTTTTGCAGGTGAGGGAGGATTCCTTGGTTTGCAAACTAATCCTTGATCATAGGATTGAAAGGTAGAACTTGCAGGGTGATATTGTGGATTATAAATATGTTGTAGAGGAGTCGTGTGTATTTGCAATGTTGTGCGTATTTGTTGTAGCTACATTGTTGTTGAGGTACAATGTATGATGCTATATGAGGATGGGCAGTGTTGTTGATTATAATCTAAGGAGAGATATTTCCTAGAGTACAGAAGTATGCATGCATCACACATAAGTATGAGAAGTTTTCATATGAGGAGAATGATTCCTAGGGTTATGAGTTAATCATTGATAGTAGGTTGAGTGGAACAATTGGCAGGTCGTGCTACAAAAGAATGCATGGAGATACTGCCAACTATTTGGAAAGCATTATAAAGGTCACAAGACATATGTTGGGATTGGAAGAATGTGGTGGTAGATGGTCAGTGCATAATTTTGTTATGTTGGTGCATCAAAAGAGTAGATGATGGTGGATGCACAACGCTAGTGGTTGTAGCATGGTTATGTGTGGATAAATATGTTTGGTTATATAAAACAAAGGATTTTTGGAGCAACTATGTCCCAAATATTATGCAAGGGACCTGTAAATATGCTATGTATGTACTTTGCAGGGTAGGGGGTGGATTTTCTCTATGTCACAAAGTGACTAACAAAAAATATTTATTTTTGTTTTACCTTTGATGATGAAATATCATAATTGTTTTTTGCATGTTTTAAGGCTCTAGACATATATATTTCTTCTACAATAATTTCAAAACCATGGTGCAGAATCGACATGGGGACATGGCTCATGACATAAAATCAATTCTACATTGGCAACACCCATGGAGGACACAAAGTATTGAAGGGCTGAATCACTTGGTAGGGCCATTGATTCACATTGAATGGTTTATTCCCTTTGCAGGCAGTACCCATTATAGACTCGTATGAAGAAGGAAAGATGAATTCCATAGGTAACTATATATTCTAAACCATTATGCATGTAAGAAAAAAACTTAACAATTTTTATTCTAATTCTTTTCTTTCTCCTAGAGGTATGAGATTATTTGATTGCACTTTGTAACAACCCATCAGGGTGTTTCTTTAACTTTTTTTTTAATAAATACTAACAATCTCAATAATAAGTAACCAACAAGAAGCATATTTCCATAACGTATAGTAAGACCATATTCCATAAGTATGTCGAATCTAGATTCATCAACATAATATCATGCAAGTACACCAAATAAAGGGCATGCCATGGACCCATAAATAACTTACCACTAGATCATTTTATCCAAATAACCAACAATCTACAATGAAATACTCATATGCAAAATACCCAAACCTGTATCTTGTGGAAGTCCAAGGCTGACCCAACTGCACTCTAGCTCCCATAAGGCATAATATAAATAAAAATCCAACAAACCAGTTTTCAATAAATGGGGGAGTTGAGATTTCACCAAGCATCAATTTTCCACCCAACCAATGAAAACAACCTCACAAGTGTTTCCACTCAAGTAGGGTTCAATATCAATGAGCCAATAGAACCACAGTTCACAACAAACTTCGAGGAATCCAACCCGAAAGTTATCAAGAACAAATAGATAAGGTTTATAATGGTTCAACCTAGGTATGGTGGAGAGGATCTCAGACTTACAACACCTCCAAGCCCCACAATATCATGGTGTGTAGGGGTCTTACTACCACCTTCAATTGGTGATTACACCCACAAAAAAGGTGGACCCCCTATTCAAGGAAGGATCTTACTACCACCTTAGTTGGTGATTGCAACCATGACAACATTGTTGTCCTGCTTTTCAAGGATCTTGCCACAACCTTCATTTGGTGATCTCAATCACATAGTAGTAGTGTCATTTAGTTTGGGCCCAAATAAAAAGTACAAGGAGCCAAGCATACTGAGATTTGGTACCTATTCATGTTGCATACACACTTCCAACCCCTTAATCCACACTGACTTGGTTGACATAGACACATTTTTTCCCAACCCATCATTCTCAAATATAAGTGCATCAATCATACTTAGCTCCACAAAGCATTTTCTCATGAGCCAACTAATCCCAACAATGGGCAGGCCACTTCTTTTATAATTCCTCTCAATGTAACATCTTCCCAAGAGTGTCTCTTAGCCTTCCTCTTACTTACGCAAAGGAGAATTTTATCTTCAAGGTGAAATTACAAGTGTCCAAAACAAGGTAAAAGTGAAACACAACCCTTTCCCCTTCTACCCATTTACCCAAGTTAACTTTGGAAGTCATTTTCAAAAGTATTTTCCCATTTCCCAAGCTTCCTAACCACTAGGATTAGATAATGATCCTCATAGAGACAAGATCCCTTCCCTTGAGTGCATTTCCCCAATGCCCACTAAAATTTTAAACTACAACATGTTAGTCCATCCAAGATACAATGTATGCATACACCATCAACATTGTAATCTAGTGCATGGAGTATCTCATTAACCAAGCATAAATCATAAATCGTATTATGAACATTGTTAATTGGAAAAGGTAGATCCAATCATACCAAGATATCCAAACATAGCAATAATCATGATCATAGCAAGGCATACCATCATAGCACTAATCATAACAATGCATCAAATTATACCGAGGTATCCAATCATAGTGATAATCATATCATAGCACTAATCATACCAAGGTATCCAATCATAGTGATAATCATAATTGTAGCAAGGTATCCAACCAATTATATAAACAATCATATTGAAATTGGAGAAATCATATCAAACCATCATCAAGGGTCATCATTGATACATAACCATCATTAATGGCACCGATTCTTCATGCAATATTAATATCCAGAAAATCAACACATCTACAAGTGCATATGGTATCAACCACACTATCAAGGATTAATCATGCTACCCATCATCCAATAATCACCAATAGCCATTAAAGAAAATTTAATGCCATTATTAGGAAATACCATTGCTCATCACAAACAAGATGATTGCATAGTTGTCTAGGTCCATTATACTCAAAACTTTGTATAAGCAAGCATAAGGGGATGGTGAGTCCAAGGCACCATCTTGTATTATTCAAATTAAAGTATCAATGCATTACAACACTTTTATCATATTAAAGTCATATCATTGAAGAATTATCATAATGAGCCATCAAGGGTATATTAATGAGGTCACATATGTCTCAAGGAAAGTAAATATCCAACCAAGCGTCATTCAAAATAAGAGTCCAATTAACCATATAAAACACTCGTCCAGAAGGATATCATTTGAAAGAAGCACAAAACATACGAAGGTGCAATTTATCAACAACAAGCCACCAAGGGAAACTTCAACCATTTTTCATCGAGGATGATACTTGTAAGCATCCATAAACACTAATAACATCCATTTTGAAAGACACTTGAATATCTCGCTCATCAATAACATGCCCCACCGATTGTTACACTCAACCATTTCTTTGTGCTTATTAAGCATTGTCATTTTCCCCATGGTTTGGGAAGTCTGTGCAAAAAAACTTGCTTATGCATTTTCAATTATAAACTACCCATTTATCAATTTTCTAGTAGTAGTCCTATTGACTAGAGACAATATCCATAACACCAACAAGAGCTCATTAGTTCACATTTCCTTTGCATGCCCTCAAGAAAAGGTGAATCTTGCAGGTTAACACATCAGCTCCACTAGTACCTCAAGCAACCCTATTGTATAAATCCATATGGTTTGAAATCTTAAAGCCCAACTTGTCATGTTGTTTGGCCCTCTCCCCCATACTATTCCATAAAGAGGCAGTTCTGAGAGGCGCCTAGATTCCTTAAGTGCCTCAAATAACAATATCTTTCTTTATTCTATAATGCAAAGTAAATAAGTCGAAGGCATTCGAAATCCGACCAAGCAGACGCCACATTAACAAGAAGATTAGGGCCTAGGATCACTCTCTATTCTATAATGCAAAGTTAAGAAGTTGAAAGCATTCGAAATCAGACGCCACAATAACAAGAAGACTAGGCCCCAAGGTGATATATTAGTGCCTCCACTATCTCTTACTGTTAAATGTTTTTAATTCTCTGACACTCGAACACACGCCCTAGGTTTCTCAATTGCAAGTAGTATAAAATGGGAAACAATAGTATCCTGCGACTAGCGGCAGGGAGGGACGAATAGTTACCTCGGTCAAAGCAATGGCGCACAACAGAAAGTTGAAACATTGAAGAAATAAAATTTTAGGACGACTTAAGAAGTTTCATATCGCTTACATAGAAAGTTGAAACGATGATAGACGTATTCCTTTCAACCTTCTCGTATTATTAGGGGAATCTTGACTGTGAAACTATGTAGTTTAAATTTTTTAGTTTTTCATTTTTTGGGCCAGTGTAACATCAATATGGTAAAGTAATTAAAATTTGGCAATGGTGAAATTATTAGCTAAATTATAAGTTTATAATTTTTAATTTGTTTTTTAATGTATAAATAGATTTGTCTTAATTAAACTTTTTATTATTTTGTTTTTTTGTCAGTTAGCAATGTAAATGTGGACAAAATGACAATTTTCTGTTGTTTAAATGACATTTCTAAATGTATAAATAGATTCAGTTTACTAAAAACTTCTTAAAGCACTCGGATTATACAAACTTAGCCACTCAAATCTTCAAATCCAACCATTCTTCACAAGATTTCAGACAAATTAAAAAAAAAAAAACAACCAAAAAATAGAACGTTTAGACTACTACTTTTGAATAAAACTGATGGAAAAAAATGAATAAAACTGATGAAAAAAATACCGATAAAAAATAAAAATATATAACGTTTAGAGTCTAGACTAAGTCATTTGGCATAAGATTATCCGTTCAAAGCATCTGCTTCTCACTCCATCAAATTCTCTTTAACCAAATATGTAAAGAAGTAGTCATATATGATGATAGAATGGAATTTGACAGGCAAATTGTCGTTCACAAACCAATTTGACCGTCAAATACAGTTAACAATTTCGTCCAACTTTTACTTCTTAACAGGACAAAACGAGCATAAAATAATCCAAAATTTGAGTTACTTTGAAATTCCAAGCCTGGTGACGAATACTGATGACGAGCGTAATTAAGAGGATCGTATTAATGTACAATCACATAGAATCCGCCATTACGCGACGACTCGCCATAAATTACAACCACTAATTAACTGACGGCGCATAACGAATTCTATCAAAACCATCAACTACGTTACCCACCGATATTTATATGAACTTTCCGCGTTGAAATGACAAAAGCTTTTTGTCCCAATAATGCCCCACTAACGATACCACATAAATTATAACAAACATATATTTACAAGATTTGGTTTCACATCCACTACATGATCTTAAAAGACAAAACTCTAAAAAAGATACTCTTTACATACAATGGTAATTACAAGTATTAACTCAAGATAAAATAATAATAATAATAATAATATAATTTGTCAAACATTAAATTAGTGTATGAGATTTTTTTATTTGTGCGATAAGGGACTAGGTTACGTTAGTGAAGAGGTTGGGTGGATTGTAAAAGCATCCATCATTTCCAATAACATGCGGCACCGTAACTTTTCAACTCGGCAATAAGACTACACCGATTTACTTGGCCTAGAATACGCTTTACTCTTATATTTGTTTATTGCTTAATAGTTTATGTTTTCATCTTCTACTTAGAACATCCAACAAGTAAAGAACACATCCATATACAATAAGAACGAATATGCAAGTGGGAGGCCTAACACCTGATTTTTATTACAAAAGAAAAAGTGTGTAGAGTCTTCAACTCGTGCCACACCAAAGATATATTTATAAGGAGCTTTCGCTCAAGTTTACACAAGAATCTGTGTGAAACACAACAAACAAACTTCCTTCGTCACCTTGCAAAACCCTTCGTGCCACTGACCAAAACACTTTGATGAATGAATTCAAACTCCGCTTCATGCTTCAAGCCTACAATTCATACTACCCTTTCCTGAATCTATGCGACCTACAACACCCAACTTCACCACCCGAGTCTACTCATCCAGTAGTTGTCTTCGCTTCGAGAAAATTTTGCCTTGTTTGCTATTTGGTGCAAACTCCACAAGGCAGCACACATCACCCACCAAGGTCGACTTAGCCCCTTGGGAGGCGCTCGCCTTCTCTACTAAGACGCTTCCTCATATTCCCATCTCTACAATTGGGAAGAATAAATGTCACCTCTAATCTCCCTCTTTATTTTGTCTCATCCTTTGCATATATAGGCACCTAGATCTCCCAACCAACACGTGCATTTTCCTTGAAGCGATCCAAAATTTCACAACTTGTCCGCATAAATCTTGGGCTGGCCTCTGTTTAAGGTGTGCACGTCCCTTAGATGAGTTTACCAACTCACCTAAGTTCACCCTCCATCTTCCAGCCAACTTGTCGTTTTGTTTGGGCACCCAATTCATGTTCTCACAATCGATCGTCAACTCGTCGACCTCTAATCGATGGCTAACATTTGTTGCATGACACCTTGGTCAGCTCCCCTTGGTGCATCGAGCGCCCAAGGTAACTGAGCTTTCCCAATACAAGTCTACCCTTCATTTATTGGTTGGGCCAGGCACTTTTGTCTGTTGAATCATCCAACCAAAGCCCCTAACCAACCCATCATTTTAGTAAAGCGCCCATCTCTTTGTGAAGCGCCCATCACTTGCCCACAACTTCCATCAATCCAACGCCTTAACGTATGTTGTAAGCAATCTTTGGATGAAGTCATTCCTTGAACGATATGTGCCCAAGGAACCCCAACTTCTCCATATATGAAGACTCTTTTCTCCTCATTCAAACTGAGTGTCTTGCTTTCATGAATCGTTCATCTTGGGCTATGGTGGAAGGGCACACACTTGGGATGGATGCCCACTTGGGTTGGATGCCCCAAGCCTTATAGACTCTCTCCATGTAAAGATTTGATTACAAAAGTCGAAGGAGGTATACATACCCTACCCCCCTCTAA
>JZKD02S1908034.1:48168-74490 GCA_000966675.3 Picea glauca
GTCATGACTTAAATGAAAATGCTGATGGTAGATGGTTGAACATAGAGGTAGAATGATTTTGTAGAACTGCGCTTTTGAATAGAAATAGCAGTATCAACATCGGAGTACAAGACTGCTTTTCTGTTGATGATTTAGATAGGAAATGCTCAGTTTTAAGTTAGTCATTAAAATTCAAGTTCTCAGAATAGGTGTGTGTTTTATTCTTAGGATAGCATTCAGATAGAGACTAGACGCTTGCCTGCACATACTGTGTATCAGCTCGAAGTTTACCAACCCTGGTTTGACAATTTAGTGTATCAGGTCACTTAAAAGCTTCAATTTAGCAGCCTGACAGCAACATTCGTTGAGTGGCTTCTGCTCTCTTGTTGTCATATTCATTCATAGAATAAGGAGTTACATGAATAACCTTGGTCCACACCTAAGACACAATAGTCATCCTTCTCTCTTGATTTTACAGAAGAACAACATTGTAGCTAATTCAAATTACATCTACATGGCCATTACACACCTCTCGAATTCGAGAGTTTGATTATTTAAGATTAGATTTTATTGTATCACATCACACCATATTTATAGGCTTTATAGAATGAAAAACCATAATTCACGGTGCCCAAAAATGGCTACATATCCATGTAGATGTTTGCCTACAATCCCGCGAATATCGAGATTATGTTACAGTTCAATACCTGTCGAACTTTAGTCAGTTACAAATCAGTTCGCCTTCAGTTGGTCTTCCAATAGACTACCACTCAACCTCATGTAGATTGACCATTTTACCTTTGAATTAACCATTGACTTGACTTATATGTCCAGTCGAACATTCACCTATTCGATCCACCTCAACTAGTCAGTTGGTTTAGACTACATTTTCACATCAAAGAGTATAACACCCCAACATTATCCCATTTTTTATCTTCTTTGTTGTAACATGAGAACCTGACCTTATGTTCATTGACCCAGGGAAACAATGCCCATTTCCTCTCTACACCAAGAGAACTTCACCATACTCACAAACTTGATCAAAGAGTCTGCAATGTTTTCCAAGTGTACCTTCTCCAACAACACTTTCTTTCTTTCCACCATGTCTCTTATGAAATGGTATTGTACATCAATATGCTTCCTCTTGGAATGGTAAGTTGGATTCTTTGCCAAGAAAATTTAATTTTGATTGCTATAATTTATCTTCATAACTTGCTACTCAAACCGAATCCTTGAACACAATATATGAAGACATACAGTTTCTTTGCTTGCATGGGTGGCTACCATGTATTTATCTTCTATTGTCGATAAGGCTACAAATTCCCATCTCTTAGTCATCCAAACGATTTCTCAACCAAACATCGTGAACACACATCCATTGGTTGATCTTCTTCAATCAATATCTCCAGCCCATTTGGTGTCGACAAAACAATGCACATTCACTTTCCTCTTAGTTTTAGTTTTCCCTCGGTAACATATCAGATATTCCATTGTGCCATGCAAGTACCTAAACACTCTCTTGATAGAAGTCTAGTTTTCTTTCCCGGGTGTCAATATGTACCTGCTCAATACTCCTACAACATGAGCAATGTCTGGTCGAGTCCAGACCATAACATACATTAGAATACCAACAACACTAACATAGGGAACACATTGCATGTCCTCTATTTCTTCATGTGTTTTTGGACACTATTCAAGAATCGACAATTAGTTTTCCCCCCATAGGAATTGGTACCTTGAATGGTTTGTTGTAAGGCCTACCTATTTCAGGACTCAAAATAAATAAACATTTACTATAATCTCCTACTGAAATGACCGAAATTTAGTTTAGAATTTGCTTCATGATTTTCTTATACCAGGAATAAACAACAACAACATGATAAGGATAACAACATAATAACAAAAACAACACAATAAAATACATACCTCGACCTACAGGTTGGTTGATTCAGCCCTTGGTTCACTTGTTCTTGTGCTTTTCCAAACCACCCAACTGAATATTAACCTCCCAACCAACTACGAACAACCTCTCCAACTCCCTAGCTCCAAGAATCCTTGCAGTTTCCTATCCCCTGAGCCTGAAGTTCCTAGCAACAACAACTCCCTTTGAGAGTTCCCCAAAACAATTGTTCTTCCAATTTCTTTCTTCTTCCCGATCTCCTTCAGAATTTCTTCCTCCTCCTTCTCCAATTTCCCCCCAAAACAAAGACTCCCCTTTCTCAGTCCTCCCCCTCTTCCTTATCCTCCTCTCTCAAATCCTCTTCATTAATTCCCCAACAACATTATCCCATATTAATTCCCCAACAACCTTATCCCCCCATTAATTACTTCACCTACCTTTTAATAATAAAATAATAAAAGACTCATTTAATTTATTTTAATAATTAATTAAATTTAAATTAAAAACTATGATGAATAATTAATCAAATTGGGTTGTTACATACACCAACCCTTCAAGAAACTTTGTACCGAAGTTAGAGTAATTTACAATACAAGGGTAATGACACATGATTCATACATCCACATCAAATAAACAACATCGTCAATTTAAAACACATATACATACTAGTGTACATGTGCAAGGACTCACACCTGTACTAATCACAATAATGATCAGACCTAAAGTAATTCTTGTATGCGTCCAGTCCAATCAACAAGACCATTCATTTCTTAAAATATAATAGACCCTATAAAATGTTCGTGAAATCCCTCAATTACAATAATTTAGCACAAGCAACATTCACTTAGATAATTGTAGTTCAGTTAAGTAAATATAAACATACATACATATATTCAAAATGAGGAAATAAAGAAATTCTACCATAATGTGAAAGCCCCACTAATGCAGGAGCATTGCCATAAAAGCACGAGTGGAGGACAGTTAAGCACCAACGCGCATTTTGAAGTGAATTTTTAAATTCAAAGTGGCATATCGTGCAAATCTTTTGAAAGGATTGTAATTAAAGAACCTCTTTAATGTTTTGGAGTTGGATGATCGCAGGAGATCATTGGAGAATGTATTTAATTTTAATGAAGCCACGTGCAATACATATTCGATGTGTTTGATCTTATCTATCTGCCACAAATATTTATTGTAATAAATCGTAAGTAGTTGAAAGATTTTATTTCGATAGGATAGCTCTAGAATAGCTGGAGGGAAGAGCTCGAAGAGCCCCTCTTGTATAAAGCTTTGTATTTTTGCCCAAAAGAGGTTGTTGGTGGTTGATAATTGAAGTTGTTGACACTCTAATTGTTGATAGTTGTTGGCATTCTAGCTGCTGAATGTATTGTATAGATTGAGAGAGTTGTTGAGAAGCATTGTATGAGCATATGTACATTTCAGGTGAATGAATATAACATAGAAGCATTGTCCCAAATGTGTGGTATTGTTGTGTCTATTTGAATGAATGAATGGTAGGATTTCTATCTGTTTGAAATTATTTGTTATTTCTTGTTTTTGTGTTTATGGATGCATTTACATGGTGGAATGTATGAATCTGTGAAGATTTAGATAAGTTTCAATTGTTTCTCTTCTACGAGCAAGTGAAAGTGTGCATAGTGTCCTCAAGGAGTGCATTGACAAAGTTTGTTTCGACTCAGAAGATCATAAGAGAAAAGGTGAAACTTATATGTGCAAAAAGTTCCTAGCGTCTGCAAGGTGTGCATTGATAGTGTACTCTTTGACATAGAAATTTCAGCAGAGATAGTTTGAGAGTGCGGGTAGGAGGAACCTCACTCAATTTTGTATTCAAAGGGAACAATAGAGCATGGAAGGATTGTTGCAAGGAGTGCATAGTCATCCTTCAAGAGTCAATGTTGAAGGAAGTTTTTCCACAAGGGGTGCGCGATAGAGTCTTTTGACTCATAAGCTCAAGAGGAGTAGCAAGAACTGTCCACAGAGAAGCTAAAGTTCGAGGAGGAACAAGTTCAGGAGGGAGAGCGGCGAGAAATATTCAAAGGGAGGAGTTCTTTAAGGTTTCCCAGAGTTAATGAGAAAGATTTGTCTGGGAGGGATCGTAATCATTTCGGATTGTCAGATCTGGGAAAATTTGTAGGAAGGTTAGCCGTGAAGCACTTCGACATTTCAGAGTTCGGAGTGTTTTGAAGCATTGAGAAGCGAGATCGCCAAATTCGCGAAGTGATCTTAACCGTTGGCTATGAGAAGATGTGTGGTAGAGGATTAGAAAATGCGGGAGTTAGATGTCTGGAGGATTCAACTGTGGAGTAAGTGAAATTTCACGAAGTCGCGAAACCTGAAGTACAGCTGGACCATCAAATCTAGTAAGACACATGGAATAGATCCGCGAATTCGGGAGAAAGAGTTTTGGGAAGAAACAAGGGCTGAGGTGGAAAAATATACGAAGCCTGAAGTTGCAAAGGGGTTGGCCCGAGGTTATAGCACATGGTCACCTAAAAGAAAGAGTCTAGCGTGGAGCTAGCACTCGCAAGACTGGTGTTTCCAAGTGCCGAAGAGAAACATTGCGGGTAACCTAGACCTGCACGTAATATCAGAGGGACCTGTGTGTGTGTATTAATTGTTCAAGGTCTGTCGAAGGCCCGAAGAACCAATTCGATTCAAGGAGTTTGAAGATCCAAGACCAGGAGGTCGCATAATCCCTAGGAAGGAAGGGGGTCTACAGTCACCAAGTGGTATCAGAGCTCACATAATTGATTTATGTAGACAGAGGAGACAAAGAAGTAAGTTGATATCATCGAGTGGTATCAGATACATCAACACAATGTTGCCTAGGAGATGTGCGGAACCACCTGTAGCAAATAGAGCTATGGAAAGGGAAATGAGAGAAATTAGAGCAAGATTGGATTCCATGGAAACAAGGCAAAGGAGAGCACCTAATTTTGGAGATGTCAGTGATGCAGAGAATGAAGAAGTGGAAGATGAAGAAGCTGTAGTAGAGGATGCTGCATAAGAGCGCTTGCTGAAAACGATTATCAAGTTGGGAGCTACAACAAAGAAAGACATCCCAATGTATGAAGGTAATTTTGACGTTGAAGAATTTCTTGATTGGATACGAGAAATGGACAAGTATTTTTATTATGAATATGTCGATGAGGAGAAAAAGGTGAAACACATTGTCACCAGTTTAAAAGGACATGCAACACTGTGGTGGGATGAACTGGAGGCTAACAGAAGAAGGAAAGGCAAACAAAATATTAAGAGCTAGGATAGAATGGTAGCCAAGATAAAGGATAAATTCATACCCGAGGACTATAAGATAAATCTGTTTAGGAGATTGCAAAACCTGAGACAGAAAGGAATGACAGTCAAGGAGTACACAAAGAAGTTATAAAAACTGAACATCAGGGCTGGACAAAGAGAGAGAGATGAGGAAAAAGTTGCCAGCTATATAAACAGCCTGAGATATAAAATCCCGAACGAAATCAGAATGATGACAATAAGGACAATGGAGGATGCTTATCATATTGCTCTGAAAGCAAAAGAAAAGTTGACCAAAAAGTAGAGTCAGAAAAGAAGAGGTAGAAGTTTGAACAAAGGCAAAGGAATTTCTCATGACAAGGCATCGAAGCCCAAAGGTGAGGTGGAGAAACCACATAGTCACCCTGAAAGAGGAAGAAGTTCCCGAGGAAGACAAAGTGGTGGAAAAAACTCTTTTCCTATAGGAAGAGGAAGAGGCACAGGAGGAGAGGTAAAGTGTTATGCCTGTGGAAAGATATGACACATGTCTTGGGAATGCCCCGAGAGAAATAAAGAAGGAGGTGAAGCTCAAATTTTGAAAGCGCAGAAGCATAATGTTGAGGTAGAAGGCGTAGAAGATGGGAAATCTCTGATAATGAAGAAGGTTCTCTTAAAACCATAGCCAGAGGTTGAAAATCCAGTGCAGATGAACAATTTTTTCAGGACAACTTGCAGGACTAAAGACAGAGTATGCAAGGTGATAATTGACAGTGGGAGCACTGATAATTTAGTATCCACAGAGATGGTGGAGAAGTTGGAGCTGGAGAAAACTGCATGTCTGATGCCGTATAAAGTCTCATGGTTGCAGAAAGGTCATCAGGTAACAATAACTAAACAATTCCTAGTTGAATTTAAAATAGGAGGATATACAGATGAGATTCTGTGTGATGTGATTCCCATGGATGCATGTCATGTTTTGTTGGGAAGACCATGGTAGTATGACAAGAATGTCATTCATGATGGGAGAATAAATACTTATAATTTGGAGAAGAATGGTAGGACACACATATTGCTTCCAATAGAGGAGAGGAAAGTGAAGGAAGAATCCAGCATGAGCATACTTCTCATGAGTGGGAAGGAAATCCCGAGTGACGTTGAGAAGGAACATGAGATGCAGTTTATTGTAGAGAGGAAGATGAAAGTTATCCTTACAAGCACTTCTATGGAGGACTTGCCTAAGGAAATTCAGAAACTGTTGGAGAATGTTTTTGATATCGTAGTGGATGTGTTTTTGAGCTCATTGCCACCTATCAGAAGTATTAGCCATCACATTGACTTGATACCAGGAGAAATTCTGTCGAACAAAGCAACGTACATATTGACACCTCAAGAGAATGAGGAGGTAAAGAGACAAGTTTATGTTTTGTTAGACAAAGGTTTGGTCAAATAAAGCTTGAGTCGATGTGCAGTACCAACTGTGCTGAGTCCGAAGAAGGATGGAGGATGGAGAATGTGTACAGACTCAAGACCCATAAACAAGATCACCATTAGGTACAAATTTCCATTTCCAAGGATGGATGACTTCATGGATTGTTTGAGTGGAGCGAATTATTTTTCAAAGATAGATTTGAAAAGTGGATATCACCAGATAAGGATGTGAGAAGGTGATGAGTGGAAAACATCCTTCAAGACAAATGAGGGGTTGTATGAATGGATTGTTATGTCCTTTGGCTTAACGAATGCCCCAAGTACTTTTATGAGGCTAATGAATGAAGTGTTGAAAGATTTTATTGGTAATTTTGTGATCGTATATCTGGATGATATACTGGTCTTCAGTAAAATTGAAGAAGAGCATCTGAGGCACTTAACATTATTGATGAGGAGGTTGCAGTGGGAGAAGATGCTAATAAACTTAAAGAAGTCCTCTTTATGCAAACATAACTCATTTATTTGGGTTTTGTGATCTCTTCGAATGAATTGAAGATGGATCTAGAGAAGGTGAAAGCAATCAGAGAATGGTCATCACCAAGGAGTATATTTGAGGTGAGAATCTTCCATGGATCAACGAGTTTCTATCCGAAGTTCATCAGAAATTTCAGTGAGATCGGTGCACAAATGATGGATACAGTGAAGAAATTACATAAGTCTTTCAAATGGACAGAAGAGACTGAGAAAAGATTCAATATAATGAAGGAGAAGATAACAAAAATTGATTCTGGTATTTCCATATTTCAAGAAGACAATCCAAGTGAGATGTGATGTGAGTGGAGTTGCAATTGGAGCAGTCTTAAGCCAATATAATAGTTGTGTTGCATATTTCAGTGAGAATTTGAACGACACTAATAGAAAATACTCCACATGTGATAAAGAGTTTTACGCCCTAATTCAAGCCTTGAATAAATGGAGGCACTAACTTGTTCCAAAAGAGTTTGTTTTGTATGATGATAATCAATATTTACAATTCATAACCCGACAAGAGAAGTTAAATCAAAGACATGCTAAATGGATATAGTTTATGCAAAATTTCACTTTTGTCATTAAACATATTTCTGGTAATGCTAACAAGGTTGTTGATGCATTGAGCAAGAGATGTCTAATTCTACAAGAATTTCAAGTGAAAAACCTTGGGGTTTGAACACCTTAAGGAAATGTATTGTGATGATCCATATTTCAAAGAGGCATATGAAGCATGTGTGAATATTGTGCTCAGAGACAAAATTCAGTGGATAGAGTGCCTGATTCAAGATGGATTGTCGTTCAAAGGATGCCAGTTGTGCATACCAAAGTGCTCGATGATAGAGAATTTGCTGAAAGAAAATCATCATGGAGGTCTAGCCGAACATTTAGGCCATGAAAAAACGTTTGCACAGTTGAAAAGTTCGTACTATTGGCCAAGTATGAGGGTAGAATTAAAGAGTTTTGTGAACACATGTAATATTTGTCAGTATGAAAAGGGGAAGAGACAAAATAATGGGTTGTATCAACCCTTGTCTATTCCAGAGAGGCCTTGGGATGCAATAAGCATGGATTTCGTGTTGGGATTGCCAAGGAAACAAAGAGGAAGTGATTCCATATTTGTGGTAGTTGAAAGATTTTCAAAGATGGCACACTTTATCCCATGCTAGAAAACTAGTGATGCAACACACATTGCTAACTTGTTTTTCAAGGAAGTGTGAGACTTCCTGGATTTCCCAAGAGTATTGTTTCAAACAGGGATACCAAATTTGTTCGTCATTTCTGGAGAACATTGTGGAAGAATCTAGGAACAAAAATATCCTTTAGTTATGCATATCACCCTCAAACATATGGATAGACTGAGGTGGTGAACCAAAGTTTAGGATATTTGCTGAGAAGTTTGGTCATTGAACATCATAGTCAGTGGGATCAAATTCTAGCACAAGCAGAGTTTGCATACAATGAATCAGTAAAAAAACCTACTGGAAAGATCCCATTTCAGATAGTGTATGGAATGAATCCGAGAGGAGTGTTAGAGTTAATATTTAGTGTATGGAAGCACTAGAGCCGAAGACTTTGTTGCAGAAATGCAGGAGCTTCATAATCAAATCAAAGAGCAGTTGCAGAGGAGAAACAATGAATATAAACGCAGAGCTGATCAACATAGGAGGAAACTTCAATTTGAAGCAGGATATCAAGTTCTAGCACATCTTAGGAAGGAAAGTTTCCCAAGAGGAACATATAACAAACTAAATCTTAAGAAGATAAGACCGTGCAAAATCCTAAGAAAATTTGGTGAGAATGCTTATGAGATAGAGTTGTCAGAAGATGTGGGTATATCTCCCATATTCAACGTTTCAGACCTGTATCCTTATAGGGAATATGGAACCAGAGGGTCAGAAGATCAGAAAGAGATTCAGTGGAAAGAGAATATGCCTATAGTAGAGAAGACGTAGATGGAGAAGATCGTAGATCGACGAATTGGTAAGAAGACCAGGAGACAAAAATATTTTGAATATTTGGTAAAATGGAAAGGATGCCCAATAGAAGATGTCAGTTGGGTAAGAAAAGAGGATATCTAGAAGCATGGAAGGTCAGTGCAGGAACTCATGGACAGGAGTCCATGAATTTTTCAGCCAGAGGAGCATGATGCAGGAGCATCGCCAGAAAAGCACGAGTGGAGGATAGCTAAGCGCCAACACACATTTTGAAGTGAATTTTTAAATTCAAAGTGGCATATCGTGCAAATATTTTGAAAGGATTGTAATTAAAGAACCTATTTAATGTTTTGGAGTTGGATGATCGCATGAGATCATTGGAGAATGTATTTCCTTTTAATGAAGTCCTGTGTAGTACAAATTCGATGTGTTCGATCTTATCTGTATGTCACAAATATTTATTGTAATAAATCCTAAGTAGTTGAAAGATTTTATTTCGATAGGATAGCTCTAGAATAGCTGGAGGGAAAATATCGAAGAGCCCCTCTTGTATAAAGCTTTGTATTGTTTCCCAAAAGAGGTTGTTGGTGGTTGATAGCTGAAGTTGTTGACACTCTAATTGTTGATAGTTGTTGGCATTATAGTTGTTGAATGTATTGTATAGGTTGAGAGCGCTGCTAAGAAGAATTCTATGATCATATGTACATTTTAGGTGAATGAATATAACAAAGGAGCATTGTCCCAAATGTGTGGTATTAATGTGTCTATCTAAATGAATGAATGGTGGGATTTCTATCTATTTGAAATTATTTGTTATTTCTTGTTCTTGTGTTTATGGATGCATTTACATGGTGGAATGTATGAATATGTGAAGATTTAGATAACTTTCAATTGTTTCTCTTCTACGAGAAAGTGCAAATGTGCATAGTGTCCGGAAGGAGTGCGTTGACATAGTCTGTTTTGACTAAAAAGATCAGAAGAGAAAACATGAAACTTGTAGTTGCAAAACATGCATAGCGTTTGCAAGGTGTGCATTGGCAGAGTCTGCTTTGACTAAGAAAGTTCAACAAAGATAGTTTGAGAGTGAGGGTAGGAGGGACCTTGCTCAATTTTGTATTTTTCAAAGGGAACAATAGAGCATGGAAGGATTGTTGCAAGGAGTGCATAGTCATCCTTCAAGAGTCAAGGTTGAAGGAAGTTTGTCTACAAGGGGCGTGCGACAGAGTCTTTTGAATCATAATCTCAGGAGGAGTAGCAAGAACCATCCCTAGAGAAAATAAAGTTCGAGGAGGAACAAGTTCAGGAGGGAGAGCAGGGAGAAATCTTCAAAGGGAGGAGTCCTTTAAGGTTTCATAGAGTTAATGAGCAAGATCCTTCTGGGAGGGATTAGAATCATTCCAGATCGTCATATCTGGGAAAAGTTGTAGGAAGGTTAACCGTGAAGCACTTTGGCATTTCAGAGTTCAGAGTGTTTTGAAACCTTAAGAAGCTAGATCGCCGAAGTCGCGAAGCGATCTTAACCATTGGCTATGAGGAGACATGTGGTAGCGGATTAGAAAATTCAGGAGTTAGAGGTCTGAAGGAGTTAAGTGTGGAGTAAGTAAAATTTCCCAAAGTCGCGAAACCCGAAGTATATCTAGACCATCAGATACAGGAAGACACATGGCAGAGATCTACGAATTCGGGAGAAAGCATTTTGGGAAGAAACAAGGGTCGAGTGGGAAGAAACAAGGGTCGAAGTGGAAAAATTTACAAAGCTTGGAGTTGCGAAGGGGTTGGAATGAGGTTATAACCCATGGTTACATAAGAGAAAGAGTCTAGCGTGGGGCTAACACTTGCAAGGATGGTGTTTCCAAGCACCGAAGAGAAGCATCATTGGTAACCTAGACCTGCAGGTAACATCAGAGGGACCTGTGTGTGTGTATTGATTGTTCAAGGTTTGTCGAAGGCCCGAAGAGCCAATTCGGTTCAAGGCATTTGAATATCCAAGACCGGGAGGTTGCATAATCCCCAGGAGGGAAGGGGGTTTGTAGTCATCACCCACACACTCTCAACTATGTCTATTCATCCTTCCTCCCTAACCTACTTCCATCTTCCATTTCTATCCTTGCTCTGTTGGACTATCTTGGAGCGTCAACTATATTGACCTAACTCCATATAGAACCTATAAGCAGAAGTGTCAACTCTCTTGACCAATATTCCCCAATAGGAATTCGACAGTCATCATCACATGTTTAGGGGAGAATGAGATAACACCATCCTCCCATGACTTCAGGTTTCAGAGGATACAGGGTGGGAAATGCCTCCACCCCTCCTAATAGAACTAGGGTCAACACCCTACCATGGACCATATAGTGGCACTGTGTTGCTGGGAATTTTATCATCGTGTATTCAGTTTTAGGCAGTCTCACCACCTGAAAACCTGCACTTGTCCACATATCATAGCAATGTATTTGATCCAACATAATTTCACATATAAAGATTCATACCATATTGTTTCTCGGTCGATGTTCACGACATCGACCTTTTATCATCATTATCCTTTGGCTATTTCATAGCCTCTTAACTTGTAGATTAGTCTATAACACAAACTCATACATATCCATGCATTATCATCATGTAGATGCATTTAATCATAATCTCAATCCGGTATCCACGTACCAACAACTTTAAATGTCAAAATTTTTAAGTTATAAATAGATTGCATAATATCCATCATAATTTAAATAACGTTAAACATTCATAGAATTGATAATTCACATAGGTTCACATGTCTTAAAAGTTCAATTGTATCATTAATAGTTTCATAGTGAATAGAAAATAAAAATGATTAGGCCTTAAGTAATTCTAGCTATCTAATTCAAAAGGTGGCCTTACATACACCCAACCTTCGGGATACATATTCCCGGGGTGGTAAAAAAAGTGAGGGATGATCTCTTTGTAAGGTATATGCATCCTCCCAAGTAGCATATCCTGGGCTATACTTGTCCCATTTGACCTTAATTTGGTCTACCAGATGATTCCTGAGTTGTCGGACCCTACAGTCCAATATTCGTAATGGTTTGACCACGAGGGTTCTCACATCCGATACTTGCAGTTCCTTCCAATTCAGTTTATGAGATTCGTCAGCAACATAATTATGTAGAACATATACATGAAAAACATTATGAGTTTTATGCAAGTGGGGTGGTAGTACAAGACGATAGGCAACAGGTCCAATTCTCTCTTGGATTTTGAACGGTCCTATAAATCGAGGAGACAACTTAGTCCCCTTCCCAAACCGAAAACTTGATCTCCCACTTTATAACTTCGGTCAATACTTTCTGTATCAACATAACTTTTCTGTCTATCTTATGCTTCCTTTAGTCGCTACCTAATCTGAATTACCTGTTCCTCCATCTCTTGAATCAATTCTGGCCCGATTGTCACTCGGTCTTCTAACCTTTCCCAACTCAACGGTGTTCTGCATGGCCTTTCATACAGAGCTTCATAGGGTGGCATTCCAATGGAGCTATGAAAACTATTATTGTAGGATAACTCTACCAAAGGTAGGTACTTGTCCCAATGGGTTTGATTATCCATAACATACATCCTAAGCATGTCTTCCATAACCTGATTTACTCTCTCAGTTTTCCCATATGTTTCGAGATGATATGTTGTACTTAAGTTCAACTGAGTTCCTAATGTTGAATGCAAACTTGTCCAAAACCTAGATGTGAATCGGGAGTCCCTATCTGAAACGATCTTCTTGTATAACCCGTGTAGATGGATGACTTCACTTATAAAAATGTGTGCCACATCAGTGACACCATAAGTGTCTCTAACTGAAATAAAATGATCACTCTTAGTCAACTTATCAATTATCACAAGAATGACATTGTGTATGTGCGATGTGAGTGACAATCCCACAACAAAATCCATAGAAATGACTTCCCACTTGGACATAGGAACATCATGCGGTTGTAGGAGACCTGTCAGGTGGTGGTGGTCAACCTTCACTTGTTGACACTCTAGGAACTTGGCGACGAAATGGACTACATCATGCTTCATGCCTACCCAGAAGAAAAGTTTCTTCATGTCTGTGTACATTTTCTTCACACCTGGATGTGCACAATAAATTTCTCTTTGGGCTTCCTTGAGTATGATGCTTCAAATATCTCCACCTTAAGGGATGTACATCCTTCCCTGATATCTTAATAATCCATCTTCTTCTAGGCTATATCCTTCATACTTTGGATCTAATTCCTCCCCACTCTGGAGGGTTGAAGTAACCTTTAAATACCAACTATCTCCAAGAAGTTGCCCCAACACTCACTCCCTTAGATTAAATTTTAAGGGTACCAAGGAGAAGACATGTGGTCTCCTACTGAAGGCGTTCGTGACCACATTCTCCTTTCCCTTGATGTATAAAATTCCAAAATTGTACTCACTCATAAACTCACTCCAACGCCTCTGCCTGGCATTGAGATCTCTTTGAGTGAAGAGATGCTTTAAGATTTCATGGTCTGTTTTGAGCCGAAAGCTTCGTCCCACTAGATAATGCCTCCAAAACTTCAGATTTAGCATTAAAGATGCCAAATCTAAATCATGAGTAGCATAACGCTCCTCATGTTGCTCCAATTTTTTTGATGCATACGCTATCACTCCCCCATCCTGCATTATCACAACCCCACAATCTTTTCTTCGAGGCATCTGTGCAAAATTTATTAATTGCAACATGACTTTATTGTTTTCAGTCTCAACAAAAGTTCATGGAAATGAACATTTTTGTGTCACTGAGCATGCTTTAATTATGAAGCTTCTAATGGAGAAAATACTAAGGATGGATACTCTCAAGGTAGAGTATAATTTCTCATAAACCTAGTGTTTAATATGAGAAAGTAAACTCTTCAAGATGAATCATTATGATAGTCTCCTTGGAGAAGATCAAGAGAAGGATAATGGGCAACAACATAAGGAATCTAGGGTCATTGATAAACAATTATTTCTAGGCTCTAAAGTTGCATAGGTTGAGGCCACCAACATACACATGTTTACAGTGGAAAAATTGTACAAAAGGCCCACATCTTTATGGTGGAAAAACTGTATAGAAGACCCACATGCATGCGTGTTGAGATATTCTTAGATGGAAAACTATCCAAAATGCTTAGTCTGGTGTTCACGCAGAGTGACTATTTTGAGATTGTTGAGTCTTATTTAAGTGCGAGAGGGGGCATAGCTCCCACAATGGTACTGCAACGATACACATGTAAATGCATGAAGCAAAGGTATACAGGTAAAAAAAAATGAAAACGGAAAGGGAAATCACTTTGAATTTTAAATGGTACCTATTTACTACAAAACTGTTGCATTTACCCTATTTATATCACCATTTTGTTTCTCTTGGATTGGTTCTAATCATATTGAGCAGAAATTTGCCCACATTTCTTGTTCGAGTCTGTTTTCTCTTTGGGAGGAATTGCATTCTTTTTCATATTAACATTAACATGTCTGACAAAGATATTCAAAAGGTTCAATTTATGAATGGGCATTACAGACAACATGATTAAAATTGGGATTCATATAACCTAGAAGCGGGATCAAGGATTCATAGTGAGAATTTAGTAGAGATTGCATTTGTGTCAACTAACATGGATGAACTACTGGTAGATTCCCATAAAAGACGAGAAAACAAATCTTCTTGACTTGGTGTGAATATCGTTCTCAGTCCTTGACTTGTGTCTTGCTTTGGTGTGATGCTTTCTCCCCGAAGGTTGATGTTTTCCTTCTGACTCTTAACATGAAGGTCGATGTTATCCTTCTGACTCTTAACCTGAAGGTTGATGTTTATGTTTCTACCATAATGTATGGCTATTTTTGTTTTTGAGAAGAGTAGAATAGAGATATCAACTGGAAATGAATTTGGAGACAATATATTCTTATTTGTCTGATGCAGATGATATAAAGAAATCTCTTTTGTACTTAGGAGAAAGTAAATTATTTATTAGGACCAAGTGTCTCTCTGGCAAGGATTTGGATTCCATTCTCGTGGCAGATCTGTCTACATATTCCTTGGTGGAAACTAGAACTAGACCTAGATAGCTAAGAGACTACATAATATCTTTTGATGCAGAAAATTTACAAAGGTGTGCAATAATGAGAGCAAAAGAAACTGTAAATATGGTTGAGAAACATGTTGAAGCTCTCTTTGGAAGACAGTGATAAATATTGCAGCAGATGGAGCAACAAATTTTGCACATGATGATGCACTCGGGTTAACATATTCCATCTTGAAGAGGCTACTGTTGGAGGCTGTTGCATTTGATTCTCTCCTTTGGGATGTGGAAGGCTACATTGGTTCC
Organism: Picea glauca; assembly: GCA_000966675.3. Classification (NCBI taxonomy): domain Eukaryota; kingdom Viridiplantae; phylum Streptophyta; class Pinopsida; order Pinales; family Pinaceae; genus Picea; species Picea glauca. The sequence continues at coordinate 63,537 of JZKD02S1908034.1, forward strand.
ATATACACACTCTAATAACTCAGCCTGCTAATCATCTGCTATAAGAAATGGAAATGTTGAAAAAATGCATAATACTCTTATGGGTTTGTTTTTCTTCAGTTGTCAAAGATTCCCTTGTGTAATTTTTCTTTGTAAATTGTAACATATTTGTACAGTTATGTGAGTGGTCAAGCCCAGGTTTTAGTTTTGAAACCAGTCTCTGATACCATATGTAAATCCTACCTATTTTAGGACTCAAAATAAATAAACATTTATTATAATCTCTTATTGAAATGACTGAAATTTAGTTTAGAATTTCTTTCATGATTTTCTTATACCAGGAATAAAAAACAACATCATAATAACGATAACAACATAACAACAACAACAACATAATCACAACAAAATCATAATAAAATATATACCTCGACCTGCAGGTTGGTTGATTCATCCCCTAGTTCACTTGTTCTTATGCTTGCCCAAACTACACAACTGAATATTAACCTCCCATCCAACTAGGGACAACCTCTTCGGCTCCCTAGCTCCAGGAATCCTTGCGGTTTCCTGGCCCCTAAGCCCAAAGTTCCCAACAATAGCAGTGCCCCGTGAGAGTTCCCCAAAATATTTTTTCTTCCAATTTCCTCCTCCTTCCCTATCTCCTTCAAAATTTCTTCCTCCTCCATCTTCTCCAATTTCCCCCAAAACAAAGATTCCCCTTTCCTAGTCCTCCCCCTCTTCCTTATCCTCCTCTCTCAAATCCCTCTCATTAATTCCCCAACAAAATTATCCCCTATTAATTTCTGAACAACCTTATCCCCCCATTAATTGCTTCACCTAACTTTTAATAATAAAATGATAAAAGACTCATTTAATTCATTTTAATAATTAATTAAATTAAAATTAAAATCTATGATAAATAATTAATTGAATTGGGTTGTTACATTTGCAATCTTGCATGTTGAAATGTTTCAATACTATTTTAATATACTTTCTTTGATTTAACCAATTTTTTCTAACTTCTTGATCTCTCTTGATCTCCTTTCCTAGAATTAAGTTCACACCACCAAGATCCTTCATGTCGAACTTGGAGGATAGTTGCATCTTCACCTCCTTTGTAGTATTCATGTTGTTTCCAACCAACAACATATCATCGACATACAAAGCTACATATATGAAACAACTTCCTTCCTCCTTGGAATATACACAATGATAAACCTCGCTTCTCACAAATCCCAAACTAAGGATGTACGTGTCAAACATTTGGTACCACATCCTTGGTGATTTCTTTAGAATATAAAGGGATATTTTCAACTTGCACACCAACTCTTTCTTTCCCTTTACTGCAAATCCTTCAAGTTGTTTCATGTAGATTTCTTCTTCCAGGTCCTTGTTTAAGAACACTTTCTTCACACCCATTTTCCCTATCTCAAGATCAAATGTTGTAGCCAGAGACATCGGTACTCTAATCGAAGTTAATTTTGCAACAGTAGAGAAAATCTCACTGAATTCGACTCACTCAAATTGGGAATACCCTTTTTCTAGCAGTTGATATTTGAACTTCTTGACTTGACCTGATGAATTTAAATTCTTATTGAAAACCCAATTACTACTGATGGGTTTCCTTCCATTAGATAGTTAGACCAAATCCCATTTCTCATTCTTGTGCAAGGATTACATTTCTTCAACCATGGCCTCCTTCCATAGTTTACCCTTTGTCGATTCGATTGGCTCCTTGATAGACTTTGGATCATCATTAGTTGTAGATAATACAAATGTATAATGAAAATAAGGTGGACTATACCTTTCATGTAGTTTCCTTACTCTTTTAGACATCCTTACAACTAAATTCAATTGTTCCACCTCTTCATCTGATTCAGTCAAATCGTCTGAATCATGTTCTTCGTTCCTCAGTTCAATACCAACTTCTCCAGTTATTTATTCATTTGAGCCTCTTCAATCCTCGAAGTTCATCTGAATTCCATGAATAACACATCTCGACTATAAATATTTGTTTTCCTCAAAACTGCATTCCACAAATTACATCCTTTCATTCCATCCATGTAACCGATGAAAATACACTTGAATTCCTTATTTTCTAACTTATTCTTCTTTTCCTTGGGAACATGCACAAATGCATCACAACTAAACACTCTAAGATGTGAAAAAAAATTATTCTTACAAAACCATACCTCATGTGGAGTCGAGTTGACTAGTGTTGATGAAGGAGACTTATTTACCAAATATTGTGTAGTGTTGACTACTTCTTCCCATAATTCTTGTGTGATCCTGGCACCATTAAGCACAATCCTTGCCTTTTTCCATCAACGTCTTGTTCATTCTTTCAACAAATCCATTCTTCTGTGGGGTATATGGTGTGGTATTTTGGCATGCTATGCCACATTGCTTGCATAATTGCTCAAACTCTTTACCACTTAATTCACAACCATTTACAATTCTCAACACCTTGATATTTTTCTCTATCTGGTTTTTCAAGAGAGATTTAAACTCTTTGAACTTACTTCAAACCTCATATTTCTTCCTTTGGAAATATAGCCATGTATTCCTAGGGAAATCATTTATGAAGGAAACATAATATAGAGATCCACCAAGTGAAGGGACTGGTACATGCCCAAAAACATCATTATGCATCAATTCCAAGATCCTTTTTTCCCTTGTAGCTCCATATGGGAATCTCACACGATTTTGTTTTCCATATATGAAATGTTCATAAAAATCGACTTCTAAATTAAAATTAGGAAAAACTTCGACCATACCTTTGGTGTGCATAGATCAAAGTCCTTTTTCCCCAATATGTTCCATCCTTTGGTGCCATAACATGGTCTGTTAGACTTGACGAGGAGCAATCGAGACAATCGTAGTTGATTTTTTTGGAATCGATTTGACCCGAGTTGAGTCGATTCGTAGTAGAGTAAACTTCAAAGATAAAAATGTTGTTCCATCCAGTCGAGTCAATAGTCTCTAACAAATTGTATAGGGATCCAATCCGAACTCCTCTCATTAATACCATCACTCCCTTGACCATTTTGCATGAATCCTTTTGAAATAAAGTTTGCACACCTGCATCACTCATTTTTCTGACAAATATTAGATTTCTTTCAAAACCTAGAATATGCAATACACCTGGAAGGATTCGACTCCTCCCATATTGTTTCATAATTCAAACTCTTCCTTGTCCAAAAATTTTGGTTGTCGAGTCATCCCCCAAGAATACATCTCCTCCTTCATATCTATCATATTCATAGAACCAATTCGCATTAGGTGTCACATGAAAATATTCACTTGAATCGATCAACCAAACTTGAATCCATGCAGATGATTGGCTGCAATCCCGTGAATCTTGAGATTATGTTACAATCGACTAATCACCGAACTTTAGTTGGATACAAACTATTCAACCACCAGTCAACCTTCAGTCAGTATTCTAGTCGACTATCACTCGACCTCCTATTGATTGAACTTTCAACCTTTTACTTGACTTGTCTGACCAATTGAACATTCACCCAATTGATCCACCTCTACTAGCCAGTCGGTTTAGACCACGTTTTCAATCCAAAGAATATAACAACGCAACAAAACTTTGGATCCAAATTTTGGTGGTTGTATTCTTTGAGGGAAGTCTAATTATACGGCTATAGATGAAGGAATACTTGATCCCCTTCTTCAAAATCATGTTTAGAGTGCTTATGATCAACCTATTGCTTCATTCGATTTCGAGCCATAACTATATTATCTTTGAGAGTGCGTATAATGTCAGCCCTATATGTAAAGGTTTTGTTGACCTCTTGTACCTTGGATACACCCGATAGGTAAGATAATACAGATAGAGTCATTTGGCCATAGACTTCCTCAAATGGGGTGATGTGAGTGGCATCATGGTAACTTGTATTGTAGCACCATTTAGATAGGGATACTCATTGAACCCATTGAGACTATCATTATGAAGTGTAGCACCTAAAATATGCTTCCAAACACTTGTTGAAAACTTATGTCTGACCATCGATCTGGGGTTGATAAGTAGTGCTAAGATACAAATGTGTTCTCTATAGCCTGGACAATTATTTCCCAAAGTTACTAGTGAAAGAAGGATCATGTTTCAAGACAATAGATTGAGGCATACCATATAGTTTGAATATACTATCCATGAAGACTTGAGCAACCGTGGAAGATTTAAAGAGGTGTTGGAGGGAACAAAAATGATCATACTTATAAAGTTGATTGATCAAAACCCTACTCATTGATTTATTGCTAAATTTGGGCAATCCACTATGAATTCCATATAATTTTTTTCCATATAGTACGTGGAATAAGTAAAAGTTGTAGTGCACATGGGGTCTTTACTGTTTCTCCATTGTGTTGTTGGAAAATGTCACATTCATCCATGAAAGTGTGGATGTCGTTTTTCATGCCTCCCAAAAGAAGGAACGTTTGATCTGTTCATAGGTTTTATGAAAGCTAGAATGACCAGTTGTTGGGGATGTATGGAGTTCAAATAACATAGTGTCTTTAGAATTAGACTACTTGATAAAATACATATGCCCTTTATAGCGGAGTTAATAATTGTTCCAAGTGTAGCTCACAAATACATTAGAATCAATGTGTTGAAGTTGTTGGATCAGGTTGGAAATATTGGGATCAGTGAACCATTCATTATGGATTTCATTCACCCAATCAACTACAATGAATGACAGTGAAAACAAGGACCCTTCGTCTTCATATTTTCTGGAAAGTGCATCAACTACCACAATATCCTTATCCTTCTTGTAAATGATCTCATAATCATAACCTAGCATTTTGGTAACTCATTTCTATTGTTCCAGTGATGAAATCATTTTCTCCAAAAAGTATTTGAGGCTACAATGATTAGTTTTAATCTATAAATGATACCCAAGAAAGTAAGGTTTCCAGATATCCACAACGTGCAAAGTTGCCAACATTTCTTTTTCATAGGTGGTCTTTCCCAAGTGTCAGTCATAAAGTTGTTTACTGGAATAGGCCAAGGGTCTTCCTTCTTGCATGAGAAATTCTCCTATGCCTTTTCCTGAAGCATCACAATCCAAAACAAAACTCTTAGTAAAGTCAGGAAGAGCAAGTACTCGGTGGTACACATAACATCTTTCAAACACTGGAAGGATTGATTTGCAACTGCATTCCAAATGAAAGCATTTTTCTTAAGGACGTGAGGGGAGCCACAATTTTTCCATAGTTTTGGATGAAATTTCTAAAGTACCTTGTTAGACTAAGGAAACCTCATAAACTTTTAAGAGTCGTAGGACGGGGCCAATCCTTCACTGCTTCAATTTTCTTTGGGTCCACTTGTACACCATCCTTACTAACTATATGGCCCAAATATTCAACTTCAGAAACACCAAAGGCACATTTGAACCTCTTAAGAAATAGTTGATGATGAGGAAGGAGAAGTAAGATCGAGTCTACATGTATAACATGGGTTTTCCAAGTTTTGTTGTAGATGAGGATGTCATAAAAAAAATCCCAGGAAAAAATGATGTATAAAGGGTTGAAATATATGATTCATGAGACTCTAGAAGGTGTAGGATGCATTATAAGTGCCAAAGGGCATCATAAAGAACTCATTATGGCCTTCATGGGTACGAAAAGAAGTTTTGGGAATATCAACCTCTTTCATACGAATTTGGTGATAGCCCAAACGAAGATCAAGTTTGGTAAAGAATTGTGCACCTTTAAGTTCATCCAAAAGATAATCAATGACTGGAATGGGAAAATTACCCTTGATGGTGATTCTGTTGAGATCATGAAAATCAAGACACAAGCACCAAGTGCCTTATATTTTGAGTACCATGATCATCGAGCATGAATAAGGACTTGTACTAGGGTGGATGACACTTGCAGCTAACAATTCCTAAACAATCTTTTCAATTTAAATTTTCTGAGCAAATGGGTGGTGATAAGGGTGAATATTGGGTGGGAGACTAACGTGTATGAGTGGAATGGAATGATCATGGGCACCATGGGAGGGTGGGCGACCTTGGGGGGTTTTAAAAATTGATTGGTGTTTGGTTAAGAGGAATTGCATGTCGAGATGAATTAGTTGGGAAGGGGTCTCAAAGGATTGAATAACACGAAAATGGGCGATAATGCTAGAATATCATTTTTTGAGGATCTTTTCCATATGATGTGAGTTGAAAATATTTGGAGAACCCACAGTGATTCCTTGGAAATTGAAATGGTTCCCATCCTTCTAGAAGATCATGTGTAACTCCTAGATATCCATAGTGATGGGACCCAATGTGCACAACCTTTCAACACCCAGAACATTGCCACAACCACCCATTTCAATCAAAAATATCAAAGAATAATCACCAATTTGAAGGTGAACATTTTCACAATGACCCCCATATTTCATGGATCTTCCATTGACAATCATGATCTAAATGTTTTTCACGACATGGTTATAGCAATGTGTCTCTTGGGAGACACAATGGTGAATAAATTTATATGCATGGATATAACAATGTGTCTCTTGGGTGACATAATGGTGAATAAAGTTATGGGTGTTGTTGTTGTCAATTAAGATAATGAGTTTATGGTGCTTGATATAGGCAATTAATATTAGAGTTTCGGGAGCTGAAAGACCAATCAAGGTGTGTAGGGATATTTGGGGTTCCATAGCGGGTTGATTAGAAGGAGGAATGTCATCATTTGGCCAAGGCAGAGGTTCTTGAGGGAGAGCATCACCATCATCTTATGAATTGTCTTTGAAAATGGCCATTAAAAGTGTTTTCTCCTTACATTTGTCCCTGAGAAAATATTTTTCATCACAATTGTAACAAAGTCCTTTAAGTTGACGTTTTTCAATTTCAGCTTGAGTTAATTTATGGATATTGAAAGGAGAAGAGGGAAGAGAGGGATTGGTGGGACAGGGATGAGGAATAAAGGGTGGTTTTTTATTTGAATAGTAAACATTGATTATGCTTCTCTAGATTTATGGGTGACTTCAAGCCAAGAGGTAGGGAAATCCATTAAGATGTGAGCACGTATTTCTTCCTTCATATTGCTAATAAAATATTCTCAGAAAAAGGTATTCGACGTGCATGAGTAGAGATGTAATATTCATCTGTCAGTTGTTTAGAAGTAGAGATGTAATATTCAACTACACCTGACAATTTAAGCTTGGTTAAGTAGCCTAAATTATGAGTATCAGTTTCAAAATGATCATAAATATCTATGACAAATCGAGTCAAAGAAATATGACCTCCATGAGAATTCTTGTGTTTCCACCATTGCTAGCACTCAAGATCTAAATATAAGACACCAACATGAAGTTTCAATAAGTCATTGGTGATGTCATGCAGAGAAAAATAGTGTTCTATTTGACACTGCTTCCATATCAATAAAAGTATAATATTTTGCTCATATTTTCCATTATTCATGCAATTCTATTTATTTTTGCGATATATCGGAGTAATATCTGTGATTTATACTCTGAATATTTATATTTGGTATATCAAAAGTGGTATTAGAGCTCTTTCCTAGCACAATTTTTAGAACATTGTTTTTCAAGGCTAGACACATGTTCTTCCATCTATAAATAACATAGAGATCTATTATTCAATGGATAAACTTGCGGTATGGGAAGTGTTATCGCACAAGTTGTAGTTTGGGAAAATCCCAACCCAACCCACAATATGGAGACAACTAAGAGAACACCTACCCACTTTCACCTTAGGTAGGTATTCTCGTCACTTTAGAGGTGAAGTGATCACCTCAAAGGGGGAATCCCAGGTGACCCTAGGGGGAAATGAGATAGAAAGTGAGATGATGAAATGAAATCCCCTATAGGTCAAGTTTCTAGATGGAATAAGGCTTGAGAATGAGTCTCGGGAGTGGTTTAAGGTAGCCAAGTTCTTGGGTACCTACTCAAAGTGCTTTACCTTCCCGAGACAAAAGAAAAACCAATTGTACGCAATATATGTTAGGTGGACAAGAAAGTTAAGCCTACTTTCCCAGATTGCAGTAGTCAACAAAAATGTATATGAGTAATGAAATGAAGTAAATAACATATATTTAACCACTTAAAGTATCAAAGATTAGTTGAGTTATTAAGCATAAAACATGTAGATAAGTTCTCAACACTTTAGCACAACTTTAGTGGTATTAGATAGATGTAACGATAAGTTTTCAGATTATATTTATGACAGCCAAGTGGATTTAGTAGTTATTTTCTACAAAAACAACTTTTAACCATGAAAACAAGCAAGTAATCCACCCTCACCAATTAGTAGCACAATGAAAATAATGTGTTACTAGAAATATTCCATGGTCAAATTGTAAGTTAAAGTCAAGAAAAGTAGATGATTTTATGCAGCCCTAATGGATGTATATTTTAAGTTGTTATAGCTCCAATAATAACAAGAGAACTAATATTCCCTAGAGGTTTTATCAATTTCAAGGCATCCACAAAAGATTCCAACTTGAACTAGATTGATATCTCACCAAAACACATTTACCAAGGAAAACAATCTATTTCACCATTGAAACAAATCAGATTAGTGCCTTTAAAATATGGCTGAATGGAGTTTTTAAGTAACAAGTTATACCAACAATATATCTAGGGGTGTAAATACTCTTATTCCCTATGACATGAAAATCAAACTAAGGCGAATCTAGGAGGGTGTACACACTCGTACTTCTCCTAGAAACCCTTGCAAAAATGACTTATAAAATTAGCAAATAAGATGAAGCTTAATGGAGGGTGTATACAAAATACTCCTCCTAGAGTTTCAACCAACAATGACCAATAATAAGAAAGAAAGAACTAAATAATGCATATTTTCCTTGCCAATTCCAAGAGAGAGAGAGAGAGAGAGAGAGAGAGAGAGAGAGAGAGAGAGAGAGAGAGAGATCAAACCCTAGTTCACCAAGAAAATTACCATCCAAGAGTAAGAACATAAGCCTTCAAGAGGTGCGCACCACTTAGCCTCATCCATTCACCAAGAGATAACAACAAAAATCATTTGCAAGAGAGAGAGATACCAAAATGATCAATTCTAGCAAAAATTTCAGCCATTAGTCTTCTCACAATGGGAGAGCTCTATGAAAAATGAAATAGAGTTGATCTCTATTTATACAAATACTCTAAACATAGTTTGTCCACAAAATTCAGGGTAAAACACAAGGGGTCAAAAACCCTTATTTTTCCCCTTTACAAAAATAATATTATTTAATTCATACTTTGCACATAAAAGAAACCCTAGAAACATGATGTCAACCTCCTTTTGGGTAACGTTTGGCACTTTTGGTCAAGTCATTGAGTTGGACAAGGGAACGTTAGGAATCCAAAGGCCAATAGTCTTCAACCACAACCTTTCTTCCATGATACATGGGACTCTCCCTAAAAAATTTCCAAGTTTCCATCATCACCACCACAACCTAGCCCTAGGTGATGTCAAGCCCCCAAAAGGTGACATTTTCCCCCTGTCAAGCAAGTTGTTGGGCTTGCAGGGGGTGGGAAAGGTCCTCTAAGTTGTCGTCTAGGCCTCCAAAGGCATGTAATCATCATCTAGAGTGTGGACCCTTGATATTCAACTTGTGGTATTCAAGCCCCATGGAAGCCCAAGCTAGGCTTGCTCTTCCAAAATTGTCTACCAGCTAGGTCCTACAAAGACAAATGGAGATTCCCTCCAAGGATATCAAGTCAAATGCATTATGATGAGTAAATAAAATCAATAAAAGTGCCATATAAGAATGTACATCCAAACCACCTCATCAAAATAAACCAATTCTCAAAGACCCTATGCAATTTGCCAATTTTAAGTATGGGAGGGTTGACAAAACGACTTATTGGATGAATTGTTCCTCAAGTTTAGGATTTTTTCCCAAGGGAACCTCCTTATAAGTCATGCACGAATGAGGTGTTATGAATGGGGGGGAGACCTTTGGGCATGGGGTTCATCACATACAATGGGTTTTAGTGTCTCACCTATGGGTACCTTTGTAGAGGGTGTGTTGCACCTTTGTTTTCAATGCAACCTTTTTCCAATCCCATTTATTTCCTTTTATTATTTCAAGATGTTTCTAGGTTGAAGCCTAGGTGGGGCTTCTACCTAAGCATGAAAAATTGTCTCCACCTTGAATCTACCTTGGTCACATTATTCTTCCCCAAGTTGAAAACATGTGTGGGGCTTCTATCTAAGAATTAAAAACAATTCCCACACATGCTCCACCTTCCACCTTGGTTGGAATTTTGTATTAGTTATTTTTCATGGGTCCCATCAATTTATTATGAGAGACATTTCATTGTCCTCGGGATCCTTGGGTGAGCATCTAGAAGGTTAATGATTGACTTTTATATTTTTCTAGCTACAAGTCTCTGGGCATTCAACCCATTAGATGTTATCCCCAACTCCTTGGGATAATTAAGGAGATGATGTTTTGAGGCCCTAAGTTTGCATACATGGAGTATCGAGATATATCCTGACCAACAGTGTCCACTTGCATAGACAAAGACCCAACTCATCACCACAACTCTAGGTTCATCACGATGGTATCCACCACATCAATTAGCTTCCGAAAGACATTGGGTCTTGCTCCATGAGGTACAATCCAAGTATTATGGTGAGTGTCATTTCAATATTTGAGGCATTTGAGTTTGTTGCATCTATTACTACTTTAGATTATGTAATGTTTGCTTGGACATTATTCTCTTTTCCATGTTTTACTTTGGTGGTTGACATTGCACCCTAGAAAGTGGGTCACCCTTAGGGATAGGTTTTATACCGGGAGGTCCTTTGAATGAGTCATCATGCCATTCCCTACCATACTTGTCATTTTCCACACTTCATCCCCTCAGCTTCTTATCCTTTGGGATTTTCGGGTGTACTAACCCAAGAAGGCGTTGTCCCTATTTCATGGGAAGAAAGGGATGAAAGCCTAGAGACTTATAGTTATAAAAATATAAAATCCAATCATTAACCTT
>JZKD02S1908056.1:5263-36438 GCA_000966675.3 Picea glauca
GGTGAATACCTTTGTTGAATGCCTCCATGGTATTCAATACCCTGATATCAGGATTAATAGTCCATAGGCTAAGTTCCTCCAAAGAGTGTCCAATGATAGCAAAGAGAGCAACACATATGAGATTTGAAAATGTAACAAGTGTAAATGATAAAGAAGAAACCTAGAAAGCAAGAACCCTTTGAAATTTTGTTTTCACAATGCATTGCTCCAATCAATGTCTTAGATCTTTATCATTTGTAAATTTACAGGTGCTTGTGGATCTACACTCCTCTTCATCTGCCAGCTCTAAATAACGTGTTAAACAAACCTTACTAGTGTATAGACAAATATGTATGTGGGAATGGATCCTAGAACCATACGCAACAACTTTTACCATTTGTGGGGCATACCAATTTTGTTGTACATGCATTTTCTACCACTCTTTTCCTGAGCCAGAAGACAAAAGTATTCGCATAAAATGAAGGGCAGGGAAACTTCTGCAACCAATCTAGATATAAGAGAAGGAGAGGTATCAACTCGATACCTAGATCTTTGTTCTACTATTAACATTCACCTCAAAACTGTAGCCTCACACCTGCAACCTTAAATGGGCGAACTCGGCTTTTGTAAAAACCCTATGAAGAAAAAATACTATGATTACATGCTTTACATTTTCCATTGTATGATTGAAGTTCTTTGATACTTGGAGGATCAGATGCATTCATTCAACATATAGTGTATTGGCTTGTTTATTCCCCTGTCTCGACATTTGATTTTCCATATGGCTTTGTAATCGATCGAACAACTCTAAACCTGAGCCTGGGCACCACCTTCAGCCTTCAAACAAAATGAATCGTCCTTATCCTTATACCTGCTCATCTCATGGGTATTCCTTATAGCCAGATGACTTCCATTAAAACCTATCAAACACTCAAAAATCCAGTTGCACATTCATTTCCTGCTTTCAATTCAGATATCTAACAATTGTCAACTTGTGGTTTAACTTATAACTAACTAGTGACCTGGAATTCATAACAAAACTTGTAGACATAGACACCTACAAAATTATGTGCACCGAACTGTTGTGTTGGTTTTATATATTTTGATGAGCTATGACAAGAAGGTGCCATCCCTCTGTGCTCAATATTCAAAAGTAGTAATGTATATTCTGCCAATATTGCAATTTAATCATCGACATATGCATGATCTTGACACAAGACACATGTCTTCATATGTATTTGATTAGGAAAGCTCACATAACCTTATTGATGCAATGAGTAGACAATGGAACTCGGTGCTAGTGCTTGGTATGTCGATATGTAACTAGGTTTGTGAAATAGAGAGATTCACACTTATGCTTTGGATTTAGTCTAGGATAAAGCCATTAAAAGCATGCTTCTCTTTTAATAAAAATCTCAAATAAAAGAAACTAGGAGTACATCAAACTCAAGAATAAATTGTGCAGAGTTCAAATGATATTTCTAACCATTTTATCGTAGGTCAGGAGGATGAAGCCAAAGGATTTTTGGGCAAAAGTAATCGATCAAGAGGTTTATGAAAAATATGGAGGTTAAGACACTGGCCAAGAGACTGAAGAAAATGATATATCAAATGAAAAATGATGAGAACAATCATCAAAATACCAATGCATTTTGATCGCTAACACCACCCTCCTTCCATCACTTCTTCTCTAAAATAAAAATCTAAGGTTCAAGTAGTGGAAGATCACATCAAGAATAAAAAACAAGTTCTCCAAATCTTAAAGGACAACCGGACCATGGCACATAATCGCAATAAACAACAAGCAGATCAACATCGTAGTGAAAGAAGTTTTGAAGTAGGGGATTGTCTATTTTTAAGACTACAACCATACAAACAGATTTCCCTTAAGAAATCCAACAAGGATAATAAATTATCACCAAATTACTATGGCCCTTATAAGGGGTTGCAAAATATTGGTACTATGGCATACAAATTGGAGTTGCCTACATCTTCACGCATACACCCAGTTTTCCATGTTTCATGCTTAAAAAAGGTTATAGGCGACAAGATCCCAATTCAAACTATATTGCGAGAACCTGACGAGGAAGGAAAAATCATATTGGAGCCTAAAGCCATTACTGACACAAGAATTTTCTAGCTGAGGAATAGATCCATTTCAGATTATCTCATTAAATGGAGGAAGCTACCTGCTGAAGATTCCACTTGGGAAGATGAGTCTTTTATATAGAAGCATCCAGAGTTACTCAAGCATTGCAGACAACACTTGTGTCAAGGGGAGGGGCATGTTAAGCCCTAATATTGGCATGTCAAGCCCTAATGTTATTTTACTTATGTCGACTTTATTCCATTAGTTGTAATTATACCTCCTAGTCTCCTATATATACAAGGAGACATTTTCATTTGGAATCGTCTTGTACTTGACCATTTAAGTGGGGTAAAAGGATGTTGCCCCCTCAAAGAGGCTTATTATCTGAAATTATCTCGTTTTCAAGGCGTTGAGTACTTTTTCTGAGGTTTTCCTATGCTATATTAATATTTGGTTCTTAACATATTGGCATTGTTCATCTTCTCACTGAAGTATGCAATCAGTCTATTGTCTTGCTTAAGACTACTCCAACCACAAACCCACTTGCGTCACATCTCACTTGAAATTTCTTAACAAAGTTTGGCACAACCAAAACAGGTTGTTCGATTATATTCTCCTTCAAAAACTTATAACTTTTCTTTGCTTCCTCTTTCCAATGAAAATATTTATGTTTTTTCTTGACTATGTCCATCATTGGCACAGAAATTCCACTAAAATTTATGATGAAATTCCTGTAAAAACTGGCTAGTCCATGGAATCTTCTGACTTCAAAGATTTCCCTTGGCGACGACCATTCTTTGATGGATTTTACCTTCTCATGATCCATCTTCAACTCATTCGAGGAGATCACAAAACCCAAATAAATGAGTTCTTTCTTCATGAAATATGACTTCTTCAGATTTATCAACAACTTTTCTTGTTGCAACCTCCTCATTACTAGAGTTAGGTGTTTCATATGTTCTTCTTCATTCTTATTAAAGACTAGTATATCATCTAGATACAGAATTACAAACTTCCCAATGAAATATTTCAAGACTTCATTCATTAACCTCATGAAAGTACTTGGTGCATTAGTCAAACTAAACGGCATGACAAGACATTCATATAATCCTTCATTTGTCTTGAATGTTGTCTTCGATTCATCACCTTCCCTCATTCTAATTTGATGATATCCACTTTTCAGATCAATCTTTGAAAAAACCAATTCTCCACTCAAGTAATCCATCAACTCGCCCAACCTCGGTAAAGGAAATTTGTACCTGATGGTGATTTTGTTTATATCCCTCAAGTCTATACACATTATCCATACACCATCCTTCTTTGGACTTAACACTATTGGTACAACTCATGGACTCAAGATTTTTCTTATCAACCCCTTGTCCATCAAATCCTCGACTTGCTTCTTAACCTCTTCATTCTCCCATGGCATCAATCTGTACGTTGCTTTGTTCGGTAAACTCGCTCTTGGTATAAGGTCAATGTGATGGATTATACTTTTGATTGGTGGAAACAAACAAGGTAAATCATCCACCACTGTATCAACAAAATTCTCCATCATTTTTTTAATTTCATATGGTAGATCATCTATTGAAGTTCTGGTTAAAATGACTCTAGGTTTTCTTACCACAACAAACTGCATGTCTTCTTCTTTCCTGAATTCATCAAGAAGTTTCTTCCCACTCATGAGAATTATAGTGTTTCTTGCTTCTCTTTCACCTTCTTGTCTTTGATTGGAAACAACATATGTGTCCTACCATTCTTCTCTAACATGTACATTTTATTTCTCCCATCATGAACAACATTTCTGTCATATTTCCACGGTCTTCCCAAAATAAGATGACAGACATCCATGGGAACAACATCACACAAAATCTCATTCCTGTAACCCCCTATCTTAAATTCAACTAAACATTGTTTAGTGACAGTTACCTGATGTCCCTTTTGCAACCACGAGATATTATATGGGCTCGGATGTGAAACTGTCTCCAATTCCATCTTCTCCACCATTTTTGTGGATACTATATTATATGTGCTTACACTTTCCACAATTACCTTGAATGCCCTATACTTGGTCTTGCAAGAAGTTATAAACAGAATATTTCTTTGGGATAGATTCTCTACCTCCTTCTTTTGTTTCAAAAGAATTTTCCTCATCATTAAGGATCTTTCACCTTCTGCATCTTTTTCCTCAACATTTTGCCTTTGCGCTTCTGAAATGTGAGCTTCGACTCCTCCATCTCTTTTTCTATTAGGACATTCAAAATATTTGTGTTCGATCTTTCCATTAAAAAACCACTTTATTTTGCCTCCTCTACCTCTACCTCTTCCTCTTTCTTGCGGAAAAGTGTTCTTATCAGCATATTGTCCTCTTTGTGAGATTCTTCCTCTTTCTGGATGATTATGAGGTTTCTTTTCTTCATCCTTCAACTTCTACACTCTATCCTAGGAAATTTCTTCACCTCTGCTCTGACTTCTACCTCTGCCTATTTGACCTTTCTTTCAGGCCAATTTTTCTTCTACCTTCAGAGTAATTTGATAAGCATCTTCCACATTTTTTATTGTCACCATGATTATCTCATCCTGAATGTCCTATCTCAAACCTTTCATGTATCTGATGACCTTTTCATCATCACTCTCGTGATGACCAACTTGGATATTCAGTTGGTAAAACTCTTCAGTGTATTCCTTCACTGTCATCCCCTTCTGTCTGAAATTCTCTGTTCTTCGAAACGGGTTAATTTGATAGTCTCTAGATATAAACTTGGACTTCATTTTTTCTACCATTCTATCCTAGCTTTTGATTTTATTTTTTCTTTTGCAACGCCTATTATCTGGTAGTTCATCCCACCACAGTGTTGCATGCCCTTTCAATCTAGTGACAACATGTTTTACTTTCCTATCTTCTTCGATATCTTCATAATCGAAGTATTTATATAGAGCTATAAACCAATCTAGCAGCTCCTCAACATCTAAGTTGCCTTCATACATTAGAATGTCCATTTTTGCCTTGGCCCCTATTCTTGCAACAACTCTGAATAGACATTCTTCTGCAGTGTCTTTGGCTACAACTTCTTCTTTGGCTCTAGCCTCATTTTCACTTTTGGCTTCACTGACATATCCTGTATCAATATCTCATCTATGTGTTATTTCCATAGCATATAATCAAGCACAAAGTTCTCTCATTTCCCTTTCCATGACTGGATCGAGCATTGGTATGTCTTGACGTCTTCTGGGCGGCATTGTTCAAATCTGTTCCATGCATAATTCAATTTTCAACTTGCCTTATGTATCCTCCTACCTATAGAAAACAATGATTGTAAGCTCTGATACCACTTGACATAGAAACCCTACCTCAGTAGGTTCTCCTTGACCTCCCAGCCTAAGGATCATTCTTAATATCCACTTGAGCCAAAATGGCTCTTTGATTCCCAGCTAGAATCTTCACACTTGTAAGAACAGGTATTTCTTAGGAGCTATTATTGATCAAACAAGCACTAGGCACGAACTCTTACCCATCTGCCCAAACAATGTGACCGCAGCCTTTATCCGAAAAGATATTTCACAAATCGCGATTTCGATGGTATTGGCCTGATACAACCCCAAAACTCCACATCCATGAAACCCCGAAACTTGATGTGGGGCCTCTCTCCAGGACCAGATCTGACGATCCTATTCCTTCTCCTCTATCGACGACCACGATCACATCGCGACTTCACATTTTACGATGTTGAGACTGTTTGTATAACACAAACCCAATGCTCCAACTCCCGACTCCCAAAATTCTGAGGTATGAAATCAAGAGATCAATGACTCTCGTTGATCCATATCCAACAGATACTATTCCTCCTAGGATTGTGAGCGCTGAAAGGTGATCATCCTTATCCCCTCCACTGATATACTACATCCAATGGCTAATAGGATTTCATTATTTCTTCCTCCGATAAATTCCACCATCCGTTCAATTTCTTGATAACTCATGGTCAAATAACTTGGCTTTCTTTCTCCTGAACTTGATTCTATGAGGTGACTTTAGCCTTTTCTTCCTTCGAACTCTTCAAAGCCTCTATCTCTCCGCAGCTTGATGTTTACTGCAAGCTCGAGGATTCTAGGAAATCCTATGCACACTCTTTGCGACTTTCATGATAATCACTGATTATGTGATGTCTTCCTCCTCTATGCACCCCTTGGAACATAAATCCTTCAACCCCACACTTGGGTTGGAAAAGTATAAGAATTCAACCTTCCTACGCACTCCTTGCATGACTCTATGCTATACTCGCACTTATGCTGGTATGAGAACAACAATATCTCTCCTGAGGTTTTTTGAGGTAAAACTTAGGACCTGTCAATGCATACTTTTCGCTACCTTCACTGCACCCCTTGCATGAATTTTCAAGATGAGAAACAGTTGAAACTCATTCCCTCCCTCTTAAATACTTCATACATTCAATCATGAAATCATACATACACATAGAATTGAAACAAATGCATAACATAGCATATAACAAAATTGTAAACATACCATTAAGAGATGTGAAAAGTAATCACCACAACACCATAAAACTGAATTAAGTCCTTTTCATATTAATTGCAGTGCTTTTGTACATGGGTTCAATAGAAACAATTATCTACTTATACAACTTTATGTTCTTCCCTGCTCTCCTATTCTCTTTCTCTATAGCTCTCTAGCTCTTACAATGAGAATCAACCTACAATACATGCGAGGGAGCTTTCTATAGTTTTCCCTCCTACACTCTAAGCTATCTAATAGAAATAAAAGATACAACTACTTTACAGTTAGTAAAATAAATGCCTCCAACAAACAAATGAGAGAAACCACTCAAGATCTGTATTACAACTCAAAACATAAATGTGAATGCATCCTTTTAAGATATTACATTAATGTCTTATCCTTTCAAATTCAAAATTGTTTCAAAATGTGCACTGGTGCATATCTAGCTGTCCTCCACTCTTGTGCTTGTTTTTCTGGCTTGCTTACGATGCTTTTGCATCACCTACTCTCCTCATGACTTTTTTGTTCACCATATGCATGTCTATTGTTGTTTAATTCATCATAGACAGATATGTTCTATTTGAAAATATATCATAGATGAAGGAGGTATTGCTTTGTTCTTTGCAAGACTTATCTTGGATCTTGGACATAAAGATCAAGGGCTGGAGAAATGAGGACAACCAATGGAAAAGAGGTAAGTCTTCTATCCTCCTCTTCTCATTCTAATTGTTGGCATGGAGAGTATATCTAGGGGGAAACTAGAAACCCATTTTTTCCTCTTTGTCTTAGATCAAAGGGCTCTTGATCCAATGGGGGTTTCACATGTTTGTAGGGGAAAATTTTCCACAACAAAAAGAATCAACAATGTTAGAGATCTTGAAGAAATTTTCTAGAGATTGGGAGAAACATTAGAGGAGCAAAGAAGCATTAGAACTTGATAATTTTTTCTAGAATTTGGAAACCCTAGTATACTTAGAGCGCTTGATGTGGAGTGCTTGGAAAACCTACAACACTTTGTGATGCTAGAGAAGGCACCAATGGGGACCATTTGGTGTGTTATAATTTATTTTTGTGGATATTTCATGCTATGGTTTCAAATCTTGGAGTAATTACATTTGTTAGGCCTATTTGAATATTCCGAGGATCAATATTCATGATGTAGTCCTCTAGCAACCACCTTAGACATTTCTATGGTATATTTGGACTTAAGCTATTAATATGAGGACTATTATTATGTTTTGCATAAATATTTGTCTCTCGACAATGCTTAAATGTTTGTAATATTGGGTTGGAAAGGGGATGAACCTTTGTATATTCTTTTAGATATTATAGGGTATGATGTGTATCTTATATGGTATCATGAAAATAGGCAAAAGGTGTAATCATGGTATATTATATAGTGATGGATGAGGAAAGGATAACATTGATAAAAAGGGTTGTCTATATTGAGGTATTTGGTTGGTATAGTATATGGAGTTCAATTAGGTGTTTGAATATGGACACCAAGTTAAAAATATGCACAACTTTTCATCTACACACAAATGGCCAGAAAAAAATAGTGAATGAGACATTCATTCGACTTTGGATGGGTTACAATTTGGAACATATAACCACCTCAAAATAAAATTTGATTTATTTTCATCACTCTTATAATAGAGTAGTGCAGACTTCTAAGAGTAAGTCCCCTTTTGAAACTTCCTCTAGGTATTTTCCACTTTCTTCTGTAGATGTCCTATATGGAAAACAACAAGAATCGAGGGAAGACATCATGAGAGAAGCATAAAAGGTTGGAAATTTCATTAGTGACACCAAGCAAATCCATTTTCAACTATATGATACATTAAATAAGTCATAGGAAAAGTGCAAGACTTGGCATGATTAACATTGAATTGAGAAAAACGTCAAGGTGGGGAACAAATTATGGTTGTATCTAAACAAGAAAGGATAAAAGATTATAGTAAGAATATCAAGTATCTGCGGTATGGTCCTTTTGAAGTGTTGGAGAAGTGGGTGATAGTGCCTATCCACTCAGTCTACCCCCATTTATGCACATTTACTGAGTGGTGAATGTGAAAAATCTAAAACTCTATGACAGTTCCATGTCTGACCAGGAAATTAATGAGGAAGTCTTATTACCATAGAGGACTTAGCACCATAACCTTAGGTAGAGTTAGTGGAAGATATCATTTTGTAGAATAAGTCCAGAACAACCAAATAGGGTCAGCATGAAGTCTCACAGGCTAGGTTAAAAGCACAACTTCTAGGAAAGGCCAAATTGTACTCCAAAGGGAAAGTAGAGGAAAAATTTCCTCGCCTCCTTTAGTAAAATATTTTTTGGATAATAGGCCTCCCTAAATGGGGAGGTATGATCCGAAATGGGTCATTATATAATTTTTCATCTATTTTGTTACTTTTTGGATTGAAAAATTGGAGCTATTGGATTTTAGGGTCCATTTTGGGGGAAAATCCAACTTTGGTGATTTTGGGTCTAAAACCTTCTAGAGCCTATTTGAGTCCTTGAATGATTATTTTTTTAGGTCAATTTTTTTTTGAAAAAGTTCCCAAAGTTTCCATCTTGTTCTACACATAGACAACTTTCCATTGACATGAGGATCTCCTTAATTCGAGTTTGTATGTGAAATTTATGTCTCCCTCAATTTGACCTATCGTGTTGGCCACCATGACACTTAGTGGATGCCACCTTAGATCACATTATTCACATGCATGGGGGCTAGTCGTGTGTGTAATTTCAAAAATATTCTAGAAGGTGAAAACCCTAACATCAATTGGATCTTGAGGCATGAAAAACCCTACCCTAACTCTAGACTATGAGACAATTTTAAACACTTGGCCACTAGGAAAGAAAGGGGTTCCATCCTTATTGTATTGTTTATTGTTCCATAGTTGAAGAGCATCTAGGATCTTAATAGTAGGTCAACTAATTGATCCTTTTTGAACTTTCATATTCTTAAAAAATTGAAATGAAGGTTTAAGTGTGATTTTCAAATGAAATTGGGTGATTTTGTTTAAAAAAGTTTGATGGATGATCAAAATTTATAACCTCAATCAATTTCTTAATAGATTTCAACAAAAAATGTATTATAAAGAGAAAATGTAATCAAGGGAAAGTAATGCAATTCTCCACTTACACTATACTCTACCCCTTTGGGAATTAAACATCTAACTTCCAAGGACCAAACACATCCTCTTAACCATTAAGCTTACTCAAGTAATATATGTAGAAGTAAGAATTTATGTAAAAAATGGATTAATCCAAATAAAAAATTAAATGTTCAAATAAAAATATTGTTTAAATTAAGTTAGTTTCAGTTAGTCAAATGTCAATATCGAAGAAATTTACACAGAGGAAGGTTTTATAGGAGAGAAGAATTGTGTTTTGTTTTAATATATATAAAAATTTAGGAAACAAAAGAGATTGGGTGGGTTTTTGTCTATTTTGATTGAGAGAATATTCGAGGGAAATAGTAATCAGTTTAGTACAGGTATGTTCAATTATTTAAAACGAGTTTTAAATTTTCTTGACAATGTGAGAAGAAAAAAGTAATCATACTAATACAATTATTTTAAAAATGACTGATCATATATATATATATATATATATTTGAACAACAGAACTAATAAAAAATCTAATGATTATAAGCCAGCCATGAATATAGGACACGAACTAAATGGTCATCTGAAAAGACAGTCCTCTAATAATAGGAAAGGCCTGCATAAAGATGACATCAGAGTTGAGGTTCAGATTAATATAGCTGAACTATACATTTTATAGGTTAACATTCCTGTAAATGAAATCCTGATTTACCTAATGGGTTGACAAATGTATAAATAAAACCCTGATTTTCCTTGGCTAGAATTGATGTATGCAACCTGTATGCAACCCTCAGCTCAACCCTGAATTACTTCCCATAACAGTAATGTATGCAACGTGGGACGATGATGCAACGTGGGTAGTTTCTGATCACTAAAATGAAATAACAATGAACAATGAATTCAGTGAATTAATTCTTCCGTCCACTATATTACAGAATTGAGATTTTCAGAATCTTCAGAATTGAGATTTTCAGAATTTTCTATGACTCAAGCTATCTAGGGTATTCTGAAATAATAAAGTGAAAAAATTAAATGAAAAGAGATGAGAAGTAAGATTAAATAGTTTCATATGCGATATCTCATGATCCAAAGCTGTGATCACTAACCTCCCCCTCACTTGAACAATTAAGAATACAAATACCTGGCTTAATAAGGACGCCTTACAACATTAGAAAGTGTAGAAAAAACCGTATGCAGCTGATTTGATAACCATGAATGTTTCTTGAAATGAGACTGAGATTTACCTGCAAGTTGCAGTGAAGAGGACGAAAGAGGAGCACAGTCACATAGTTCACAGTGAATTTGATTAAATATTTAATTTGATTTATTTGTAAATGAGGGTGGGGATAATATTAGACAAAACATATAAATTAGGGTAGGGTAGGGTGAGTGTGGGGTAGGGTGGATTGTAATATTACCTAATATTAGAAAAAACATAATATAAATGAGGGTGAGAGTGAGGCTGGGGATGGCTTGATATTAAAGAAAACATATTACATAAATGAGGGTGAGGATGAAGGTGGGGTGGAGAGTAATATTATGTTTTTTCTAATACTACATCCATCCTCAGCCTCATCCTCATCCTCACCCTCATAACATATGTTTTCCCTAATATTACCCCACCTCTACCCTTATTTATGTTTTCTCTAATATTACCCCCACCCAAATCTTAATTTGATTTATTTGTAGATGAGAGTGAAATAATATTAAAAATATATATAATATTTTTTCTCTAATATTAACCCACCATCATATATGAGAGTGAGAATAGAAATGGAAGTAAATTTAATTTGATTCAATTATAAATGAAACAACTTAAATCTACGGGGATTGATTTCTAGTGAGGTATATATATAGAAATAATAATAGCACCCACTTCCTCTTGTAATGTGATTTAAAACTAAAATGTATACACATTTTAGAGATTGGTCGGGAGTTCTTTATAGTTTGTTGCTGTAAAATTAATCTAATCATAAATCTCAAAATAATAYAGTGGTATATGTTTACTATTCTTTGAGAAGTTGGAATCATTATTATCATGGTAGAAATTAATTTTAACGTAAAAAAAAAAAAAGTAGAATCAGATAGAACAAATTAATCCCAATGTTAAAAAAGTAGAATCAATTAATCCCAAAGTTAAAAGTATAATTAATTAATATTCTCAATTTAAAAATAAACTATATACAAAATTTATATATTTATGTGATCAAATTATTTTATGTTTARAGATATGTYTGTGGATGTGAAACTAATCTACTAATAAACATCAAAATAATAAAGTGGTATATGTTCAYTATCTTTTCAAAAGTTGAAATCGTTAATATTATGGTAGAATCAATTAATCTCAATTTAAAAATTAACAAAAGTTAAAATTTGTACATTTATTTGGTATTTATGTGATCAAGATATTTTATGTTTAGAGATATATTTGATAACATTTATATAATTKTTTTTATATAATATAGGAATTAATAWAAAATAATAAAAAATAATATCTAATAACATTGTTTTAATAACATTGTTTTATTATTATGAATGGTTATTATTTATCAAGAGGTTTCTAGTTACACAATATTATGAATTATGAATGGTTGTTATTTATCACTAGATTTTTAGTTATAATGAAATGAATATTACAATGCAAGTTATAAAATCTATCTTACTAAATATCAAATTTTAGATATTTAGTAAAGCCTGTAAAATTTACAAATAAAAATATTGTATTTTATTTTATTGTATTTTAATATTAAATTTTATTTTAAATGTTATAAATATAAAATTTTGTAATTATGTGTTTTATATAACTTTTATACCATTTCTATTAATATAAAAAATACATTTTTATGAAGTTTAATTTTGTATATTTCACAAAGGTTTTAATATTAACAAACAAATATATTTTACTTTATTTTATTATATTTTAATATTAAATTTTATTAAGTCTAAAGGCATACAGTTATTGGAAATGGGTACATTTAATGATCTTTTAATTATGAATTCTAATCTTATGATCACCAATTGAATGGGATTTAATGTTAATAACTTCCTAACATTTTTAAAGGTATATTAAAAAATTACTTTATACTCATTTGATTGCCAAGTTTAAATGATTAGAAAACTTACTTGATCTTAAACATTTACTTGGATATTAACATTTTATCTTTTACAATGTCAAATTTACATTTCTGTCAAGTTTAACTATATCTCTGATACAACTCTCTACTACAACTGTCATATTGAACTGTCAAGTAAAGTAAATTATAAATCTAGCTAGAATGGATGGATGATAATAAGAGAAATCATTGATGCTTATGAAAGTTAAATCTGGAAGATGGACAACCTCCCCTTACCCCGTATTGGTTCCCATGGCTGTCTATATATGTGATAGAGCAATTGAACAACTTCCTCAAATCATTCTGTTAACTTTGCATGTTTAATTACCAAGCCGATATTCATCTTCTGTCATCCAAGAACTTTGATAATCTATGGAAAAAAAGCTGAAACCAATCAATGAGATAATCACATCAAATATATTATTAAATTAATTAAAATTCATCCATGTAATCTTTACAAAATTTGTAATCAAAATATTATACTAACATGAAGTTTTCCAATGTTATCTTTGAAATTACAGTTCGAAGCTATGCAAGAAAGCTGAAATCAGTGCAAGAGATAATGACATCAAGTATATTATTAAATGTATCCAGATTCATGCATGTAGTCTTTACAAAATCTGTAGTCAAAATATTATATTAACCTTAGGTTTTCCATTGTTATTTTTGGAAAGATTTGCAAATCTAGAAAAAGTTGCAAGAGATAAGTGTAACCGTAACCATCTGTATTAATAAAATTATTATTAATTAAAAGGGTAGATCCCACCACCATAGTCACTACCAGCACCATGGAAATCTCTGTATTCACCATAGCGACTATCGTGTCATGCATAACGAGTGCACCGAGACTAAATGGCTTTCATGATTTGTCTTAGGCATATCTTGTGAATATTTATCATGGATATTGTTGTAGTTTGTATAGTCATTTGAAACAAATTTTATGTCTCGTTTTCTGGTGTGTATACTCACTTTTTGCATATGACAATAAATAGACAACAACAAGTTTTATTAAGTTTTTGTAACAATTTTAATTGGGTGGATGGGACCCTACCTACTCAACCACAACAAATGATATGCTCAGAAATGCAGGGAATCTAAAGTAGAGGCAAATGCATGTTACACTTTTTAGTTTATGGTGTACATGATTAGGTTCTTAGTTTACAATTCTCACTTTACAGTTTAAGGTTTACTATTTTCACTTACATAATTAGTTTCTCATATTACAGTTTAAGGTTTTGAGTGTTTAGATAATTAGAATTCTCATTTTACATAATTAAATTGACCCAACGAGTCATGCATAACGAGTATCGTGTCATGCACCGAGACTAAACGGCTTTCATGATTTGTCTTAGGCATATCTTGTGAATATTTATCATGTATATTGTTGTAGTTTGTATAGTCATTTGAAACAAATTTTATGTCTCGTTTTCTGGTGTGTAATTACTTAATGTACTCACTTTTCGCATATGGCAATAAATAGAGAACAACAAGTTTTATTAAGTTTTTGCAACAATTTTAATTGGGTGGATGGACCCCTACCTACTCAACCACAACAAATGATATGCTCAGAAATGCACGGAATCTAGAGTAGAGACAAATGCATGTTACACTTTTTAGTTTATGGTGTACATAATTAGGTTCTTAGTTTACAATTCTCACCTTACAGTTACAGTTTAAGGTTTACTGTTTTCACTTACATAATTAGTTTCTCCTATTACAGTTTAAATGTTTTGAGTTTTTAGATAATTAGAATTCTCATTTTACATAATTAAATTGACTTAAAATGTTAAAAATGCTTTTTTATAAAAACTCTTTAATCTAATCTGAACTTTTATATATACAATATTCAATATTTAGTTTGTACCTAAATAATTAAGGTTATAAATTTAAAATTCTTAGATAATTAAGGTTATAATTTTATACAATTAAATTCGTCCATGTAAATCTCAGTTTTTTAGATTGTTAATTTTTTAGTTTACATAATTAAATTAACTCAAAAAATTGAATCTAATCACGCATTGCAGTTTAGATCTACAGTTTTTAGATTATTAAGTTTTTCAATTAACATCGTTAAATTAGAAAAATAAAAATAAAAAAATTGACGAGTTTTTAGATTATTAAGCTTTTCAATTTACATAATTAGATTCACCCAAAAAAATTAAATGGTATCACCCATTACAGGTTAGATCTACGGTTCTTAGATTATTAAGGTTTTAAATTTACATAATTAAATTCGCCCAAAAAATTGAATCAAAAAAGTGTTTTTTAAGAAGTTTGTTAATGTGAAAGGATCGCTTTTATATGAAATGTTTTTATATAATATTTGGTTTGTCGCTATATCATAGGATCGAAAACATTTATATAATATTTGGTTTGTCGCTCTATCATAGGATCGAAAACATTAATATGAGAGGATTAGAAAAATTATTTATATGAGAAGTTTTTTTAATATTGTTAGCAATTATTCTGCAGGTTGTACAGGAAACGCCCAAGCGCAGCACGTGAGAATCCTTTTTCAGTGACGAGTCAAGCGAGCGGGCGAAGTTTTGTTGATTGCGGTCGAGATCCACCTACAGATTTAATCGACGGTCATCGAGTTTTCAAGGTTACCGGGTTGTCCAAGATTTAGCATTGGGACAGCTCCAATATTTCAGGACAAATCTGGGGCATCCGATTCCATTGGGACAGTTGGATACGAGTCGGCGTATCGGGGATCGGGGTTTCAAGAGTCAAGGAGGTGTCCGTTCGTTGCAGTTGAAATCCCCGATCGACGAAAGGCCGAAAGCACCTTTGGAGCCGAGCCCACGATCCTAGCACTAAGTCACTTCAAGCGAGCCTATAAATGAGGGCGACTCCCTTTTAAATATCAACTCCCCCTCGTCCATTCATCCTAAGGACGTGTGGCGCAAGATTTGGCCGCGTCGGCATTTCGACAGTCAGGAGTTCGAGGGGTGAAGGTTTTATATCTTTGAATATCGCGAAACCCCGAACCCCGATATCGTCGAAAGCACAGAAAGTGGGGCCCGCGGTATCACGAAGCATTTTCAGCCGTCCATCCAAAGGGGACACTTGGCGACAAACTGAGCCATCTCAGAGCTTCGCCCATCGCTACTCCAAGGTGCAAAAAACAACATCGTTATATTCCGATACATGAGATGCCGGGAGAGTCCCGGACCCGGGCCCACGGTAGCGTTGGGTGAGTTGAAGATCGTCAGATCTCGGAGGGATGCGTGGCACCAGATTGAGTCGTCTCGGCGTTTCGCTCAACGCGATTTTTAAATGCACGGATTAGCTCCTTCCCATTCGCGAACGTCGAAAGCGCCCCGGTCACAACCCGTGGTCATTTGGAGGAAGAAAAGAGCTGTGTAAAGAAGGCCAAGGCACCGATTTTAGTTACAGAGGGGACCGTCGCGATCTCCAGGAGCTACCGGATCAGATCTCTATACTGTTTCTCGCCTGGAGTAAATGACGGCAAGAGCGGGTGGTTGAGACCTCCCCTCCTTCATTAAGTGAGGGGATGGAGGGTCTGGCAAGCTGTCTGCCCGAAGAGGTCTCGTGTATCGATTTTCTCAAAGAAGCCATGCCGAAGCCCTCGGCTCAACAGAGAAGTCTACGCATGCTAGCCCAGTATTTAATGGCTCAGCTACTCTCCTTACAGGAGCCATGCGTAGTTAAGATGGCACTTAAAGGAAGATACTAGTACGAGTTTGACTGAAGTGACATTGAGCCTTGGGTTACTAGGCATGCCTCTGTGAGGTGATTTTTCTTGGGTATATAAACTCAGTCTTTGTATTTTGTAAGTATTGATGGTTGAGCAAAGCTCCCGATTGTAAGGTTTTGATGAAGTGTTGGTCGCTCTGGTTAATGTAGAGAGCATTTGAGATTTCTTACTTTATGGATGTCAGCTTCCCTTCCATTTCTTTGTTTACTATGTTAGAACAACTCAGAATTGGAGGATCCAGTCAAGTTGTGGCTGTTATAGGATGATGTAGGTTGGATCACTGTAATAGTCACATTGTTTCTAATCGGTTCTTGTGATGCTCCCAGCACTGAAACGAATCGGAATTGAAGGATTCAGTCGAGTCACCCCCTCAGCTCTTTGAAACTCTGGACCAAGAGGATCTTGGCTTCTGATTTTTTCTTCTTCAAGCTTCTGAAGGCCTGCTGCCTGAGGCAGTCTTGCTCACCCTTCTTACAAGTCTTCCATCTACCACCCTATAATCAACTTACTGACAGAAGTTGGATCAAGAAATCCCTTTCTTTCTACATACCAGGGCCAATTTCCTGAGTTAAAGTTATATTATCTTGAGTCTTCACCCATCTGATCACCCCATTAAATAAACCGTGACATAAAAAACTGATGGGCATTGGGCTCTGCTCTTGCAAGAAATCCAGGGGTGACTTCTAACGCTAACATTTATGGCGTCGTTGTCAGGGACGAAGTTGAAGATTTTCCCTGGGCAGAATGACATTGAGCCTCTGATTCTGAAGGTACATCATACATCAAAGCCATTAAAGATTGCTACTGTTCATCTGGCGACTCCACTGTGGTGACTCCATTGTTTCCACATCACTGTTTCAGCTGTCACTACTGTTAGCACACCTAAAAGGTGATCCTAAGGAGTTTTCTTGAGAAGGTTTCAACAGCTTCTTTCTCATTCTGAGAAGCTTCCTGGGGTAATGACAACGTTAAGATCTGGCCTTGATGGTGAACAAGGACCAGGCATATTTGAAGCTGTGCATCTTTCACTTGGCGACTCTGTGATTCGAGGATCGATTGGAGACTCCACTGTTTCGATATGGAGAAAATTCTAGCTCAAAGGTTTGCTTTCTGTGACTTTTCTCGGATAGTTGGTTTTCCTAATGCACTTGCTATTAGAGACCAATGAGAAGATTTCCTCCCTGAATTTCATGCAACAAGTTGGGAGGAACCAGCTGAGCATTTACTGGACTTCCATGAGGCTATCCACTGACACAATATCACGCATGAGGATGTCCCAATTAAGCTCTTCAGGTATTCATTGAAGGGAGATGCTCTTGAATCATGTCGGTCTCTTCCCGCTGCAAGCATCCACTCTTTAACAGGTTTTCATGCAGATTTCAATTCATTTTGTAAAGACTACTATCCAGCTGATGGTTTGTTTGAAAACTGTTGTGAGGAGTTTTCTTCACTTCAGGAAGCCTTTGCTGGCTCTGAAGACCAGGTCCATGATGAATCCCTTACTGTGGAGGAAAGCATCTACTGTGAAAATATAGAGGTGTTGGACGATATTAATTATGTTATCCCCAGAACGGAAGCATCTGACATCATATCAAATGCATCTGTTCTTTTAGATATTCATGAAGATCAACATGCCTCTTGTGGAGATTATGAGTTTGCAGAGAAGACGTGGTTCATGGTAGATGGCTCACCTGAGTATCGGGTTGAAGCAGATATTCCTAGTAGCCCTGCTTCTAAGGACAAAGGCCTTCCTATTTTTAAAGAAGGAATTATTATGGAAGCGATTTCCTCTCTTTTTCTCTAGGGGGTTTCTCATGATATATGTTTACCTAAGATTAAAGAGAAAAATATTACGTGTGAGTAGCCAAAACCAGTAGGTCCCACTATCCCTAAAACAAATTTTTTTTACGGGATCATTGTTCTGGAGGAGGATCATATCAATGAAGGACAACCCCTTTTTGATATATATTATAGTGATGATGAGTAGCAAGGTTATACTACTTTTGATCACTATGAAGATACTGAAGAGCTAGTCAGCAAACAGAACCACTTCATGGTGTCTATTTATGATGAATACGAATCGGACTTGGGGGAGACCGAACCAGAGGAGAAGAATATTTCTTGTCCAGAGCCAGTCGGCGAGCAGCCACCGCCCAAGAGCAGCGAGCCTATGTCATCTGTCCACCATCAACCTGTTCTTCTCAGAGATATTCAGCCACAGGTGAATAGTTGTGTAGCAGAGGAGGGTGTCTGTCGCCCATTTTCTGGAATTTTCCACTCATTCTATGACCTTGTCTGCAAGTACATGGAGTGGCATTTCCCCTGTGCCTTGGAGCCGCCCTATTTCATCTCAACCCCATCCTGTAAGGAGGAGTTGAAGAGTGTAACCGCTCTGTTTTCACGGTTACACCATCCGCTGATGATCATCGACAAAAGGAAGGAGCTTATATCCAGGAAGCTGCTTGAATGGCTATGGTGGAAGTTTTCTTTCACCTAGCCCATGTAAAGTGTTTTATTAGCTTAGGACTGTACATAAATAAGCTCCTGTGAGAATGAATGTTTATTTTGTTTTGTTTTTATTTTATCGGCCTATATTTGCAGCAGCGGGATGTTTTGAGCCTGACTCCATAGCCCAACAGCAAGGCACTGAAGCTACAGAATGAGTTCTTAGATCATCGCATGGACGAATCTATCCCCCATGGAGCCTAATGTTAGCGATTATTCTTGTATTGGGCGTGAAAGAACCCAGGTCTGCAGGCTGCACAGGAAACACCCAAGCGCAGCACGTGATAATCCTTTTTCACTAACGAGTCAAGCGAGCGGGCGAAGTTTTGCTGATGACGGCCGAGATCCACCTATAGATTTAATCGACAGTCATTGGGTTTTCACGGTTACTGGGTTGTCCAAGATTTAGCATTGGGACAACTCCCATATTTCAGGACAAATCTGGGGTGTCTGATCCCATTGGAACAGTTGGATACCAGTCGACGTATCCGGGATCGGGGTTTCGAGAGTCAAGGAGGTGTCTGTTCATTGCAGTTGAAATCGATGATCGATGAAATGCCGAAAGCGCCTTTGGATCCAAGCCCATGGTCCTAGCACTAAGTCACTTCAAGAGAGTCTGTAAACAAGGGAGACTCCCTTTTAAATATCAACTCCCCCGTTGTACATTCATCCTAAGGATGCATGGCGCAAGATTTGGCCGCGTTGGCGTTTCGGCAGTTGGGAGTTCGAGGGGTGAATGTTTTATATCTTTTAATATCGCGAAACCCCGAACCCTGATATCATCAAAAGCGCAGAAAGTGGGGCTCGCGGTATCACGAAGCATTTTTAGCCGTCGATCTAAAGGGGACACTTGGCAGGAAACTGAGCCGTCTCAACGTTTCGCCCATCGCGACTCCAAGGCGCAAAAAATAGCCCCGTTATATTTCGATGCACGAGATGTCAGGAGAGTCCCAGACCCGAGCCCACAGCAACGTCGGGTGAGTTCAATACCGTTAGATCTCGGAGGGACGCGTGGCACCAGATTGAGCTGTCTAGGCATTTCGCTCATCGCGATTTTTAAATGCAGGGATTATCTCATTCCCATTCACGAATGCCAAAAGCTTCGTGGTCACAACCCATGGTCATTTGGAGGAAGAAAAGAGATGTGTAAAGAAGGCCAAGGCACCGATTTCAATTACAGAGGGGACCGTTGCGATCTCGAGGCGCTACCGGATCCGATCTCCATACTGTTTCTCGCTTGGAGTAAATGACGGCAAGAGCGGGTGGTTCAGACCTCCCCTCATTCATTAAGTGAGGGGATGGAGGGTCTAGAAAGCTGTCTGCCCGAAGAGGTCCCATGTATTGATTTTCTCAAAGAAGCCATGCCGAAGTCCTCGACTCAACAGAGCAGTCTGCGCACGCTAGCCTAACATTTAATGGCTCAGCTACTCTCCTTACAGGATCCATGCGTAGTTAAGATTGCGCTTAAAGGAAGATATCAGTACGAGTTTGACTGAAGTGACAGTGAGCCTTGGGTGACTGGGCATGCCTCTATGAGGTGATTTTTCCTGGGCATATAAACTCAGTCTTTGTATTTTGTAAGTATCGATGGTTGAGAAAAGCTCCCGATTGTAAGGTTTTGATGAAGCTCTGGTCGCTCTAGTTAATGTAGAAGGCATTTGAGATTTCTTACTTTATGGATTTCAACTTCCCTTCCATTTCTTTGTTTACTGTGTTAAAACAACTCGGAATTGGAGGATCCATTCGAGTTGTGGTTGTTATAGGATGATGTAGGTTGGATCACTATAATAGTCACATTGTTTCTAATCGGTTCTTGTGATGTTCCCAGCGCTGAAACGACTCGGAATTGAAGGATTTAGTCGAGTCACCCCCTCAGCTCTTTGAAACTCTGGACTAAGAGGATCATGGCTTCTGAGTTTTTCTTCTTCAAGCTTCCGAAGGCTTGCTTCTCGAGGCAGTCTTTCTCACCCTTCTTACAAGTCTTCCATCTACCACCCTTTAATCAACTTACTGACAAAAATTGGATCAAGACCTCCCTTTCTTTCTACATACCAAGCCCAGTTTCCCGAGTTAAAGCTATATTATCTTGAGTCTTCACCCATCCAATCACCCCATTAAATAAACTGTGACATAAAAAACTGATGGGCGTTGGCCTCTGCTCCTGCAAGCAACCCAGGGGTGACTTCTAATGCTAACAAATATAATATAATTTTTTATTATTATTAATAGATTTAAAATAAAATTTTACGTTATATTTTTTAAATCATTTTCATTATGTTGTAAGTTGTTGTATGAATTTTTTTTTATATAATATTTAGTTTAAGTTATATGACACATTTTTTTATCATTAATATATTTTAAATTTTATTTTATTAAATTTGTGTATCATTTCAATATATTTTTTACTATAATTATATATTTTTTGTTTTGAGATTTCTTATAAATA
This sequence comes from Picea glauca, assembly GCA_000966675.3. NCBI lineage: Eukaryota > Viridiplantae > Streptophyta > Pinopsida > Pinales > Pinaceae > Picea > Picea glauca. The sequence goes on from JZKD02S1908056.1 coordinate 26,744, forward strand.
ATTATTTTGTCTTTTTAATTGAAATTAAATTATATAAAATAATAATCAAAATACTAACCTATAAAACATAAATATTTTTTAATTCAAATGTAATTATTTAATCTCAAAAATACTAACACAATAATTAACAAAAAGACAACATTTTGTATTTTGATTCACATTAATATATTTTAAATTTATCAAAATATATAAATATATTTTATATATTTATGGACGATTAAAATATAAAAAAAATAATGTAGATGGAAATTTTATTTCATTATAAAACATAGAAACAAAATAATATATGAAAACAAAACACCATGGCATGACCAACATTATAATACCCATAATAAAATATCTTAATCAACATGGTCCATCATAATCATATCCACATGGTAAATTAAGGTTGACCATAATAAAATCGAGTCAACCATAGTAGTGGTGAGCTACACTCAACCAAGGTGAATGAGAACCATGATCAACCATAGTGAGCCTTTCCTTTCCAAAGTCAACCAAGATATACCTAAGTTAACCATGGTCATGGTCAACCATAATCAACCACACTCATTCTCAATTAATGTATTAATAGGTTAATAATGTATTATTAATTTATTACTACTTTAATAATATATTTATTAAGGTATTAATACTTTAATAATGTGTTTATTAATGTATTATTACTTTAATAATGTATTATTAATGTATTGATAATTTAATATGTTACATTATAGATTAATGTATTAATACTTTAATAACATATTTCTAAATGTCATTAAGGTCAATGTATTACTGTTAAGTTTTGAGCTATTATTAGGTTTCTTTTCAATTTACTAGATAACAATAGCATAGGTAGGATAAGTGAGAGAAAAACAATCACAATATACACAACATTTATCGTGGGAAACCCTCATGGTGTAGAAAACCCAACAAAAACTTCATTAATATAGAATGCCAAAACAACCAAAACACTAGAGAATATCTAGCACTCAGTAATGCACCTCTCTCCTCCTTCTTCTCCCAACTACAGCTACCAAACTTGTGCACTTAATAAGTGAATGAGTAAGTTAGATAATGAGGTGCTAGCCTCCTTTATTTATACTAGTTGGCAGGCACTTGAAAGGTGTCTCTTCACTGGGCGGGGACAACTTCTCTTCTTAGTGGTTAAAACCACTTTAATTAGGCCTCATGGACGACTTCTTTATTTGCATAATAAAATTAGGGTTTTACCAATCCACAAAAGGGGATTTGGTCAATTACAATGCCCGACATCATCAATCCACAAAAGTATATTGATCTCATGAATAATAAATCAATAATAAATAGAATACTCTTTGCAGTTACAATATTTCAAGACTCCTCCTTAACAACAAGAGTATTCTACAATGTCATCATGATTGACAGAAGGAAACAACATCAACAACATCTGGAACACTAATTGGAATATCTATAAATCATCAGAAGTTTTTTCTCATTATCAATATCATCATCCACAACAAGGAGCTGGAATGGAATCATCATGATATGCATCAACATGGATTAGTATAACACTAATACATCATCATCCTCAATAACAACACGAGGCTAATACAACATCAACAAAAAAAAACATCACAACAGGAAGGCTGAAGCATCATCAACATCAACACTAAGACATAAATCTTCAACGTGAAGCTAACATCTCATGAACATCAACACGAAGATGGAAATATTTAGCACGAAGATGACATCTCAACAACATCAACACGAAGCTAGAAATCTTCAACACAAAGCTCGCATCTCAACAACATCAATACAAAGTTGTAAATATTCAACAAGAAGATGGCATCTCAAAAAAATCAGCACGAAGCTGGCATCTCAACAACATCAACATGAAGTTGGAAATATTCATCACAAGACTAGCATCACAACACTACTCCCCCTTTCGAGGGAGGTCCTTTCGGACTAAACCAAATTTGTCTTGAAATTTCTCAAACTTTACATGAGACAAGGGCTTGGTCAACACATCTGCAAGCTGTTCAGTTGTGCCAACATAATGGATCTTTATGGCTACTCTCTGAACCATATCATGAATGTAATGAAACCAGATTTCTATGTGTTTTGACTTGTCATGGAACACATGGTTTTCTATCATCTTTATGCGGCTTTGGTTATCACATAGAATCATGGTTGATTACATCTCCATATTAAATAGACCTTTCAACAACTTCAAAAGCCATATGGATTCACAACTGGTGGAACATGCAACAATGTATTCCACTTTTGTTTTGCTGAGAGAAATAATTGATTGCATCATACTCTTCCATGAGATCGTGCTTGACCCCACACTTAAACAACATCCTAGGGTATATCCTAATTTGAATTAATACATCCACTCAGTATAAAGTCATGATCTCCATTATAAATGAGACCAAAATCCAACATACCCTTAAGGTATCTCATCACATGATTTGCAGCAACAATGTTAACACGTCTGGGTTCTACAAGAAATTGACTCAAGGTGTTCACAACAAAACATATATATGTCCTGGTGATCGTCAGATACATCAATGTTCCAATGATCTCTCTATATAGCGTAGCATCAACCAACTCTAACGAACTATCAACCAAGAGCTTCAACTTTGTCTCCATGGGTGTATTCATTGATTTACACTCCAACATATCAAACCTATTCAATATTTCAACTTCATACTTCCCTTTGTTAAGGAAGATCTTCTCTGGGCTCTGCTAGACCTCAAGACCTAAGAAATAGTGCATTAGGCCTACGTCTTTCATCTCAAGTTATGCAACAAGCTTCCTCTTGCAATCAATTATGAGATTTTATTCTCGAGTTACAAATAAGTTGTCCACATACAATAGAAATATAACAGTCTCATCATTCATAACCTTGAAGTATGGGTTAGAATGAGCTTTACTCTTGGTAAATCCCAAGCCTTCTCCAATCCATAAAGATCCTTCTTCAATCTACATACATGAGTCTTTATGTCTTCAACTCCAAACCCTTTGGGTTGTTCTATATACACTTGTTCTTCAATGACACCAATTAATAAAGTTGTTTTCATGTCCATCTGGTGTAACTTCCTCTTCATCTTAGCTGCAAGGGATATGATGGTTATGATTGAAGTGTATCTGGCTACAGGAGCAAATGTCTCTTCCTAATCAATGCCTTCCTTTTGAGAAAAACCCCGAGCTACAAACCTTGCTTTATATTTCTCAATACTTCCATCAACAACAGGTTTTATCTTGTAGATCCATTTGTAAGATACCACATCCTTGCTCTTTGGTCTAAGAACTATTTCCAGTAGATGAGTTTTTATAATGGACTCGTATTCTTCTTTCATGACATTTGCCCATTCTTTCTTCTGAATGCCTTCTTCAAAGAAAGTATGCTCCTTCTCTAAGATAAAACACATCAAATCCATATAACTCGAGAATGTCTTGGGTTTCTTGACTTGCCTCATGGTTCTTTCGTCGGCACCATACTTCTCTCCATATTGAATAAGTTCCCTTTCCTAGGTTGTCTTTCTCTTACGGGATATCCTCATCTCGGGAGGTTCTTGTGATTATATTATGTCATGATCTTCTGGAATATCCTCATCGGGAGAAGTTATGACCTCTCTTCAGGGGAGCTATAGGTTCTTCTTCGTATTCTTCTTTAAGATGTCATCTTGTTGATTTCTTAAGTGTTGCATATTCATCAAAGGTTACATCTCTGTTGATATCAATACAATGGTAATATGATATATAAATTATGAGGGTCTTGGAGACCTCATAGTATCCAACAAATATTACCTTATTTCCTGAAGGTTCCATCTTGGTTCTCTTTTCTTTCGGAATTTATACAAATACTAGACAGCCAAATGTTTCGAGATGGCTTACTTCTAGCTTATTTTCGGAGAACATCTCTTCGGGGGTTTTGAACCCATGTGCACTATGGGATAATATATTTTTTTCTTGCTTTTTCTACCCATAAGTGCATTGGAATGTCTTCATCATGGATCATAGTCTTCACTTCTTCCATTATAGTTTTCCTCTTTCTTTATGCTACACCATTTTGTTGAGGATTGTAGGGAGTGGTGAGCTCCCTCTTGATCCCGACATATTTACAAAAGTTTACAAATTCTTTTGAGGTGTATTATCCTCCATTATCTGACCTCAATATCTTGATCTTTGTTTCAGAGAGATTCTCTATCAAGGCTTTGAATTCCTTGAATTTACCAAACACTTCATCTTTTGGTTTCAAAAAGTAAACCGAGGTTTTGTAAGAATAGTCATCAATAAATTATAAATAGTATACATATCCGCTAATGGAGGTTGATTGCATTGGGACACATACTTCTAAGTGGATGAGCTCTATGAATCCTTTTTATTTATTGTCTCTCTTCGAGAAAGGGTTTTTGACGTTCTTTCCTTGTGCACATCCATTGCACACACCTTCATGGTCAACCTTGAATTCTGGTAGACCTGTGACTTCCTTGCTTACATATGGTAATGCCTTATAATTGATGTGAGATAGTATTCTATGCCAAAGTTAACATGGATTTTCAATGGAATGAGTCAAGGATGCTTCTGAGTGACCTTTTACTTTATACAAGCCACTTTCTTCTATTCCAATAACAATTGCATCTTCTATGGTTTTTCCTTTGAGCCACATAATAACTTCTCCACATATGAAAGAAACTTTGAAGCCTTTCTTATCTAAATCTGAGATAGAAAGTAAGTTTTTTGTCAAACCTGGTATATATAGTACATCCTTCATCTTCATTGGGGTCCCTGAATCAAGTTTCTAATTTGACTATTCTACTACTTTGATAGGGTACTCGCAATCATCTCTAAGTGTAACTTTCCGGGGAAAGTTATTTTCTGTAAGGTAAGAAAGAATGTCTCTTCAACCTATCATGTGATTGGAAGCACCACTATTTATGAGCCAAGTATCCTCACCAGGTGACATTGATCCTTAGAGGGAACATATTAAGACATAGTTTTCAATCTATTCTTTTATCATCTTTGTGGGTGGTTCTTCATCTTCAACTATATGGGCATGGTGCCTTCTGTTTATCTTATTTTATTCTCCTCTTCTAGCTAGACAATTCTTAGCAATATGTCCCATGTTGTCACAATGGTAACATTGATATGATGAGAAATCCTTTTCTCTTATTTGACCTTTCTGAAACTTATGGAATCTCCTTGGAGGGTGAGATTCTTTATGGATGAATTTTTTGGGGGAGTGAGACTCCTGATGTTGATGAGTTTCCTTCTCGATCTGAGACCTCTTGATTCCTCATTTAGTATGAGCAGCTAGGGCTTGATGTTCATCTGTTGATAGTATTTATTCTCAGTTAGCTACTCTTGCTTCTTCTTGAATGCATTCTTTTCACAGACTATCAAAATGTAGTTCCTCCTTTCTGGCATAAATAGTTTCGATAAACGCATCCCAAGGTCTTCTGAGACCATTAATAGTTATCATTATGAGTTCATATTCATCTAGAGTATCACCAATTTCTTCTAGATGTTCCTTGCATTGTATTATTCTAGAGAAATATTCATGACTTGTTTATCCTTTATTCATCCTTTCTTTGAAGCCAATTGACAGATCAAGTGATCTTTAATAGAGTCTGCAATGATTCTTTTGGCTGTAATCGTGTCCTTTTGGTGTTTTTCTTTAGCTGCAACATCGATAGGTTATGTTACATCTTATTTAATGAATATTTCTAGGTCATTCTCTTCAAGAATGAGTGAAATACTATACTTATGGGCATGAAAGTTATCCACACCTTCTATATTCTCAAAAATCTTAGTGCTTGCTGACATCTTGACCTGTAGCTGGGAAAATGACCAAAAAATGAAAATACTTAGAATTTAAATATGAACTTACCAGGAGGTGTGCTTGGTTGAGGCAAGTAGCCTCGTGTAAACAAATTTTAGAATATCCAATTTTTTCCCCTTTAAAGTGGGCCTGTGGAATTTTGGACTAAAACTTGTGACCTAGTTCTCATTTCTTGGTTTTCTGGTTTTCTCATACGAGTGAAAACTAGGGTTTCATTTTCCAAGATTTATGTCCACTCAAAAGTGAGTTGAGGCTTCCAAAGAGTTCACTAGGCTAGGGCGCACTTCCTTGATGTGTTTTAGGATGAAATTCATCTTCAATAGAAAACCCTAATTTTCTTATACAACAACATTGGCGTTTTTGCTTATCGAGTGAAAGGTTCTCTCTTTAGCTTAGATCTCATACCATGTTAAGTTTTGAGATATTATTAGGTTTATTTTAAATTTACTATATAACAATAGAATAGGTAGGATCACTAAGAGAAACATAATCACAAAATACAAAAAAATTATCCTCGGTAACCCTCATCGGGGACAAGACCTAGAAAAAAATTCCTTAATATACATAGCCACTACAATGCCAAGGAAATAAACCAAAACACTAGATATCCAACACTGAGCAATGAACTTATCTCTTCCTTATTCTCCCAAATACAACTAACAAACCTGTGCACTTGATGAGAGAATGAGTGAGTTAGATAATGAGGTGCTAGCCTCCTTTATTTATACTAGTTGGCAGGTGTTGGAAATGTGTCTCTTCACTTAGAGGACCGACTTCTCTTCTTAGTGGTTAAAACCACTTTAATTAGTTCTCGAGGACAACTTCTTAATTTCGATAATAAAATTAGGATGTGACCAATCCACAAAATTGGATTGATCTAATGAATAATAACTTGGTAATAAATAGAATACTCTTTGGAGTTACAATATTTCAACAATTACTACTTTATTAATATATTACTTTATTAATGTTTTATTAATTTCTTATTATTACTACCTTAGAACAAGTATGATTCTAAGATTCTTTCTATGAAATATATCGCATTAATTCAAAGTTTCTATCTTTTTTCCAAAGGAAACACTAGGTTAGATTTTTTTTTAAAACTTCACGAAATCTTCCTTTCAATTATGTGTCAAACAAAAAACAACCTTGTGGTGCAACAAACATACCTAGACATTGCAATATGAAAAACAAAGACAAATGTTACAACATGACGAACTTAGTAATGTTGCAATGTATCAAACATAGTAACATCGCATATTGACAAACATAATAACATTGAAATTTGAAGAACACAATAACATTGCAATCTGCTGAACATAGTAACGTCGCAATGTGAAGAACATAAACTGATGTCACAATGTGACCAACATAGTCATGTTGTCATAATGTGGATAGTAACGTCACATTCTAACGAACATAAACATACATTGCAATGTGTCACTCATTGTTGTGTGGTCACAATGTGAGGACCATTTTCTCACATAGCAATGTGACACCCATATCCTGACATCGCAATGTGACAAACATTTCCAAACATCATAATGTGTCAAACATAGTAATGTTCCAATCTACCAAGCATTGAAATGTTGCAATTTGACAAAAAATGTCCTATCATCATAATTTGACGAACATATATGGATGTCGCAATGTGATGAACCTCTCCCTATCGTCACAATCTAACGAACATATATGCACATGACAATGTCATGAACACTGAATGTTATCATAATTTGATGAACATAAACATACATCCCAATGTGTCGAACACATCCTTGTTGTCACAATATGACGAACACATCCTTGTCATCACAATATGTCTCATAGTGAAAAACATAATAACATTGCAATCTGACGAACATAGTAATGTTGCAATTTGTTAAATATAGTAACGTCACAGTGTGATGAACATAAACTGATGTGACAAGGTGACCAACATGGCCATGACATCACAATGTGGATAGTAACATCGCATTGTGATGAACACAAACATGCGTTGCAATGTGTTGCTCATTGTTGTGTCATCACAATGTGACGAGTATTTCCTCACATTGCAATGTGATGCACATATCTCGACGTTGCAATCTGTTGCTCATTGTTGTGTCATCACAATGTGATGAACATTTCCTCACATTGCAATGTGATGCACATATCTCGACGTTGCAATGTGACAAACATTTACAAACATCAAAATGTGTCAAACATAGTAACATTCCAATCTACCAAGCATTGCAACGTCGCAATTTGATGAACATTGTCCTATCATTATAATCTAACAAATATACATGGACGTCGGAATGTTACGAAATTTTTTATTGTCACAATATGACAAACATATATGGACGTCGCAATGTGATGTAAACAAATGTCACAATGTGATGAACATATCCCTATCATCACAATATGATGAACATATCCTCACATTGTTATCTGACACACATATTATGACGTTGTACATTGTGACAAAAATTTCCAAAAAATCACAATGGGATGAATACAACCCATTGTTGGAAGGTGATGTACACAACCCAATGTGGCAATGTGACAAACATAGACCGACATTGCAATGACATGAACATTTCCCGATGTAGCAATGTGACGAACATAACCAATCATTGCACTGCGTCAAGCATATTCAACGCCATAATGCGATGAACAAAAAACATTCATTCTAATTTGATGACCATAAACTTACGATGTCATGTGATGAACACAAGCTAATGTCACAATGTGATGAACAAAACATGTTGTCGGAATGTGATTGGAACAAATAATGATCAACATTTCAATGTAGTAGTGACATAGTAACCTATGGCTAAACATAATCAACAAAACACACCATAATCACATCTCAATGGTCAACGAAGGTCATCCATGGGCATGGTTGACCATAATAAACCCTGATCAACCATAGTCAACCATGGTCATGGTCAAATATAGTAAACCATGGTGAAGGACAACCATGATCAACCATATTGAACCTTTCCTTCCCAATGTCAACCAAGGCCTAGAAAGGTTAACCATGGTCATGGTAAGCCAAAGTCAACCATAGTCATTGTGAATTAATGTATTAATGTATTAATATTACAATAATGTATTACTACTTTATTTTATACATTAATCTATTAACGCTTTAGCAATGTATTACTAATTTATTAATGTATCATTTTATCAGAGTATTAATACTTGATTAATGTCTTAATGTCTTAATAATTTAGTAATGTATTTATTAAAACTGTATTAATGTATTAACTAATTAAATTTATACATTACAATATACATTAATGTATTAATGCCCATCATAGTCAATCATAGTCAACCATGGTCATTTTCAATGATTGTATTAATGTATTAATACTTTCATAATGTATTTGTTAATGTATTATTAGTGTACTTTATTAATGTATTTATTAGTGTGTTTAATGTGTTATTAATTTATTACTTGATTAGTGTATTAATATTTTAACAATCTATTAATTAATAAGTATTAATGTATTAATTTATTAATGCATTACATTATTAGTATATTAATCAATTAATACTTTACATAGTATATTGCATTAATACACTAATAGAACATTAAGTATTATACATTAATATATTATTATTATATATTACATTAATGTTATAATTAATTAATACATTAATGGTAGTCCCCAAGGCATGTAGGTTTTCGACTAACAACAATGAGTTTATAAAAGTGGTTGATATACATCGATCGACGTTAGTAGTTTGGTAAGGTGAAAAATGACGTCAATCGACGTATATAAACAGCTTTAATAAAGTGGTTGTTGCTAGTTTTAAATACTATAGATACATAATCTCCACTGAATATATAAAAATTGTTCAATTTATTTAATTTCAACATTAGTTTTCAAAAATATTTTAT